>PVJS01028355.1:0-25566 GCA_004027185.1 Glis glis | reverse complement strand
CGACATGACTGTCCTGAACTGTCGCCCGCCCTAGAATTGAAATGCATCCATCTCCCCCTAACTAACTTATTCGACCCACCTCCTCCTCTGATTGATGTTGAGCTTGATTCCTGCTTCTCGCTATAATATTTCAAAGGAGCCAATGACAAATAAATGTCTTCGACGTCGTACGCCTTGAGTCAAAGTGCCCGGATGCTCTTCCGTGTGTGTCTGTCTCACCTGTGTTACAAGTTCCATGGGGAGCGCATATAATACTCATGGAATCGTTTACCTGGATTCCAGTTCAGAAGCTAGTGGATACTTTTTTTTTTTTTAAGTACTAGGGATTGAAACCAGGGGCGTTCTACCTCGGAACTGTGCCCCAGCTTGATTTTATTTTTCTTTTGAAACGGGGTCCTGCTAAGTTGCAGAGGGCCTCTCTAAGTTGCTGAGGCTGGCTGTGAACCTGTCATCCTCCTGTCTCAGCCTCCCAAGGCCTGGGATTACAGGGCCTTGGGAGCCACCAAACCTGGCTAGTCAATACTATTAAATGGGAAGGTGTGTGTGTGTGTGTGTGTGTGTGTGTGTGTGTGTTGTGTGTGTGTGTGTGTGTGTGTGTTGTGGGTGTGCTGTGCGTTTGTGTTTTTTTTTCTATCTATCCGGTAGGGTGTGGCAATCAGGGGGATGCGGCTGTTGAACCCATTTGGCCTCCGTGTATTTAAAAGGATGCCACAGGTAGTTAGTTACAGATGAGTGCATAGGGTAGATTGGGATGGGGACCTAAAGCACCCAAGGGAAGAAATTACACAGGTCCTTTTAAATGAAAATAGCTGGGGTTAGAAAACTGCAGGGACATCAGAAGGCTAAGCCCCCTGCAGGGCCTCACTGAGACCCCCCTCCCTGTAAGGGAGGAGAGAGCAGTAAGGGGCAGAGAGCAGGCAGACTCACCAAGGGGCAGAGTACTGAGGTGTGGAGGGAAAAGAGATACTGACCTCAGCAAATGCATATGCCTCAGGGGCAAAGGTTTCCAGGCCCAACAAAACTTTCCTCTTGAAAGACTCCATGCCCTTTTCCCCTCCAAAAGGCTGCCCATGCCAGCCACTTTTCTCTGGAAGGTAAATGTTCCCCCACCTTTTTTTTTTCTTTTTTTTATAAGGGTGGTCTTGGGGAGGGAACCCAGGGCATTCTACCTCTGACCCACCCACCCCCAACTTTTTGTTCTTTTTTTTTTTATAAGGGTGGTCCTGGGGAGGGAACCCAGGGCATTGTACCTCTGACCCACCCCCCAGCCCTACTTTATTTTTTATTTGGAAACAGAGTCTCACCAAGTTGCTGAGGCTGGCTTCGAACCTGAGATCCTCAGGTCTCAGCCTTCCAAAGACTGGGATTAGAGGTGTGTGCCTCCATGCCCGGCGGCCCTTTTATTTTCTTTTTCCTCTTTCTCTTTCTTTCTTTCTTTCTTTCTTTCTTTCTTTCTTTCTTTCTTTCTTTCTTTCTTTTTCTTTCTTCCTTCCTTCCTTCCTTCCTTCCTTCCTTCCTTCCTTTCTTTTTTTTTTGGTCACTGCCTTCTTTACACAGTGCCATCGCTTCCCTAAATAAACCTCTTGTGTTCTCCCACTCACACTTTTTGATGATGGACTCTTTCCATGCAAAACAGCAAGGATGGAGGTGCGATCGTCACCCGGTAACAGTTGGTGGTTGTGGTTGGGCTCCGGATGGGGAGAAATTCCCCAGGGTCCTCTAAATTTTGGATGAGGGCAGATAGCCCAGTTTTTACAGATTCAGCCGCTGGGGACACGTTCCCGTGTGTGAATCCAGGCACTGCTACCTGCTGGGTATGTCACTAGTGTCCAGTGGGTTCAGATCTATTCCTCAACTTCATCTGCTGTAGTGTGTGTGCGTGTGTGTGTGCGTGTGTGTGCGCGCACGCGTGTGCGCGCGTGCCTGCATGTGGTGCTGGGGATTGAACCCAGGGGCAGTCTACCTCTGAGCTCCACCCCCAGCCCTGTTTGTTGTCGTTGTTGTTGTTCTGAAACAGGGCCTCGCTTAGTTGCTGAGACTGGCCCTGGAACCTGCGATCCTCCTGTCTCAGACTGGTCTGGTGTAAATAACTCCAACAGCTCACAGTGTTATATTTTAGGCAGGCTCAACCTCATGCCTTGCACTGCCTGGCTGATCTGTGAATGCCCATTTTCTCTTCTCTGCTGATTGGAAGTCCCCAGACCTCCTCCTGTCACCTCACCCAGACCTTACAGTACTGTCTTGTTTAGAGACATGTATCCACAGTCGTGGAAAAACATACAGCAATGCAGTAAAATAATTTAATGGAGGATCAAATTAGCACTTGACGCTATGAAGGCGGGATGGCTTTGTGACGTGTGTGTGTGTGTGTGTGTGTGTGTGTGTGTGTGTATGTATGTGTGTGTGTGTGTTAGTTACTGGGGATGGGACCCAGGGGCAGTCTACCTCCGAGCTACACCATCAGCCCTTTTTACATTTTGTTTGAAAACAGGGCCTTGCTAGGTTGCTGAGAGTCTCCGAACCTGCAATCCTCCCGTCTCAGCCTCCCCAAGTACTGGGGTTACAGACGTGGGCCACCGTGCCTGGCGGCTTGGTGACTCGGGGGGAGACATGTCCTGCGTCCCTGTTGCCCTTCCCTGTATAAGCAAACCTCTCCAAACGTAGTCCACAAGGTAACCTTCTGTCACATGCATGGAACTTCAAAGTCAGGGATTCCTAGAGGGCATAGTGGCTATGACCTGTCCCACAGAAGGTCTGTGCTCCAGCTGCAAGAGCCTGGCTGGCTGGGGGCTGGATCCCTGTGAAGGCTGCTTCACTCACAGGGCTGGCGGCCGGGCGGAGGGGACTGGCCCACTAGGACTGGCACGCGCAGCGGCTGCAGGTCGCCTCCCTGTGCCTTTCGGCTTCTTCCTTGCGGCGGCACGGCAGGCCTCAGGGTAGCCAGGCTTCAGGTTGATGACTCAGGCCGCAAGCAGCAGGGACTCAGCCAACAAGGGGGGTGGGGGCATCGCACCAGTTCTGACAAGCCTCAGAGCTCCCTGTGAGTCACTCCTGTCATACTCTATTGATTACGAGTGAGTCACAAGCCCTTTCAGATCCAAGTGGGTTAATTAGAACTGCATCTCTTGGTGGGGGAGGTGGCACCTTTAATAACAGTGTGACAGATGGGAGATATTGTGGTGGCTATTTTGGAAAACACAGTCTTGCACCTCGTGCTTGTCACGTGTCCCTGTGTCCCCCTGTATGGTGGCCGCTCAGACGTGCACCCTTATCTTCTTTTTTCAAGGTCCTGGGGAGTGAACCCCGTGGTGGCCTACCTCTGAGCTATGCCCCCAGCCTTATTTTACTCTTTGTGTATGTGTGGGTGGGGGTGGGGGAGGGCATACTGGGGATTGGACCCAGGGGTGCTTTACCTCTGGGCTACACCACCCCCGGCTCTTTTTACTTTGGGTTTTCAAACGGGGTCTCGAGACTGGGCTGGTGAGAGTCTCGCCGAGCACTGTGGCTGGTCTGGAACCTGCGATCCTCCTGTCTCAGCCTCCCAAGTCCTGGGATTACAGGCATGCACCACCATGTCCTGCTTAAGTTTTTCTTTATTTCAAAATAGGATCTTTTCTAAGTTACCATGTGCTGGCCTCCAACATGCTTTCCTCCTGTCTAAGCCTCCCAAGTCCTGGGATTACAGGCGTGCGCCACTGCATCCAGTTGGCCCCTATCTTTGTTTTTCACTTAACATATATAGCTTATGTACAATTTACACGTGATTTAAGCCTTCACGTAAAAGATGCATGGCTGTGCCCCTTCTCCGAGCAATACCAATCGAAACGTATGACTGGAGGTACGCAGAGAATATGACAACCCAAAGGAGGTTGGATTTGCCAACCAAAATCCTGGAGCAGAATATGGCAATACCAATCCACTTCCCCTGCCCCCCGAACCCCGCATAGTAAAAACCTTACCCAGGGGATCCAAAGTGTTTCTCTGCCCGCTGGCAAGGAGGAGGTTTCACCTGCTGGGAGTCAGTCGTGTATACCGGTCTGATATGCCACCATGCCAATCGATGACTGCCCTTTCTGCTGTCAGCGCGCAACATGCATTCCTGCCTTTACTCACGCCGCAAATCTCTACAGAGTGTTCACCGTGTGTGGAAGGTACAACGGGAGGAGCACTTTGGGAGATGGAGAACAGTAGAGTGGAGCGATGCTGCTCTCGTGCCCGAGTGGAGGGCAGGCTTTACATGTTGTGATAGGTCAGACAACACTTGGGATGACAGAAACACCCCACCCCGAGACCCCGAGAAAACATGTCACATCAGATCTACGAGTGGTCAACGAACGACGACAAAGTATGCGAACAGAGACACCAAGCCGTTTTCACAGGACTTTGCTCAGATCCCTTAAGGAGCGAATGCCATGGAAAAGGGAATTTCAATGCCGCCCCCCCCCACTCTTTCTTTCAATGCTCTTAGTAGACTAGAAGGGCACCTAGCCGTGCATACTCAGAGGCCACTCTTATGGTGCTTGGACAGATGGCATCTACAGAATGAATTCTGCAAGAGTGGGAATTTCTTTTCTCTTTTTCCCTCTCCTTCTATTCTTTTTTTTTTGGGGGGGGGACGTACTGAAATTATAAATCACAGTGGGATTCAACATGGTGATACAAGCATGCCGGCACACCTCACTTGGTGTTTTCCCCCCATGCCCCAGCCCACGTGAATTTCTCTTCTGACCCAGCGTCGAGGAAAGACTGAGTAAAGGAGCCATCCTCATGTACGGTATTGACAGCCCTCGAAGGTTAAATCTTCTGTGACTTTTTCATATTTTATCACAATCAAGGAGTTTTCTTACTTCAATGAGTTTGAAAAGGAACATGTATGTCATGGTTCCAATTTGTTAAACAATATCATTGATCATAGAATACAACAAAAACATAAAGGTGATGGAAAATGTGGTCCTGGCACGTGATTCTGAAATGAAGTATTTGAAAACCAAAAATGTGCAATCCGTCTAGGGACTCTCTAATGAACACCTCAACTATGTTCCCTTATTTCATGCTCACCCCAGCCTTTTAGGACGGACATTATTAATCTGGCAGGTGGACGCAGGAACCCAGGCCCTGAGAACCCGCTCCCCCCTCTATTCGTAGCGGGAATGCGGCAGGGAGGAGGTGGGAAAGCAGTGCTCTTGGATGCCATGTTCGAGAGGGACAGGGGGTAAAGTTCGTCCTCATGTATTTCTACCCCAGCAATTCTGGTCCCTTTCCCCCTTCCCATGGATCTGGCTCTCAAAGCATGTTAGCCTGTATCATCTACACACTCCTGGCAGGTCTGCCTCCCACCGTTGTCCTCCCCCAAGATCCCAGTAGACTCGATGTTGACCCTGGCTACCTTCAAAAACCTGAAATGTTACAGTCCCTGCCATTTTGATACGCTTGATATTGTTTTTCCGGGCTTTTTTTTTTTTTTTTTTTGCGGTACTAAGGATGGAATGCAGGGGCATTCTACCTCCAAGCTATACCCCCAGCCCGATTTTTATTCTCATTTATTTTGAAACAGGGTCTCACTAAATTGTGGAGGGCCTCACTAAGTAGCTGAGGCTGGCCGCAAACCCGGATCCTCCTGTCTCAGCCTCCCAAGCACTGGGATTACAAGCGTGCGCCACCACACCTGGCTTCCCGGGCTTTTGATGCACCTGTCTCTTTGGCGATGCATGTACTGCATGGCAGTGTGGGGAACTTTCTTTCTCATGAGGAAAGGTGCCTCAAAGGGGAATCCACCTGGGCTTGTGTCCCAACTCTGCCTGCCATTTGTTGCTCTTTCAATCTGCACCAACTTTACTAACCTGCACTCATCTTCTCCGGGAGACTTGAGTGACGGAATGCCTGGAAAGACGTCATGGAGCTTAGCGTGTAGCAGCCAGGTAATGCACGTGAGTGGACTCTTTTTGTTTTCTCTCATTGCGGTTACAGCCAAAATGCAAATGGAGCTCTGGTCTCAGCTGTACACCACCCGGAAGGGTAGGCAGTACTTTAGAAGTATGTCTCGGGAGCTGTCATCTATACTCACTTGAGATCAAAACTGAGAATGAAGTGATTCAGAGGATGAGGTCACACAGGGACGAAAAGGGAGGAGGGGACCGCACACGCCTCCTGCATCCCGATTAAGTTCCCTCTTTTCCGATACCCCAGCACGTCCCAATCTCTCGCCTGAGAGGCAGCGATGGCCTCCTACATTGCGCACCACGTGCCTGTGGCTAGGGTGAGCACGGAGCCCCTCGGAGCAGGCGCGGGAGGGACACCTGTGTGAGACAAGTCAATAAACCCGCTGGGCCTTGGACCCCTCATTGGCAACAGAGGTATCGAGCTACGCATCTCCTAACTCCACGGTCCTTTTCCGTGAAGGGATGAAGAGGAATACAGAGCTCCCTGCCCTGATGTGTTACACGGTCAGCAGAAATCACGTAGCACTTTTAATATAGCTTAGGTTACCATACCAAGATATGTGGTCCAAAAGTAAGGACTCCCGCCAGCTCTACTGCGACTCAGAAGGAAGCAAGTCAACGAGGTGCCCCGCTACCTTTTTCCGCTGTGCCACCGTGGCCAGAGATCAAGTTCAGAGATTCCACAGTCCATGCCCGAGACTTGGCTCGGACGCCGTCTTAGAGTCCTCCTGCGCTCACCAACGTAGCAAGCATGGGGGCCAGGAGCGAGGTGTCAGGTGGGGGTGGGGGGGCTGATGTCACCACTGTCTCTCATTTACAGTCAGGAGCTTTAGCTGAGCGAGGTCAGTCCTCATGGACCAGGCTAGAGAAGATGGGACCACCTTTGACCTCCGCACACCAAACAGACGGTACGGGATTCAGCAGTGGTTGAGGGAAGACCTCGTGGTCGCTGGGAGATACCCTCATCTTCAGAAGGTGGACCTTTCCTGTCCACAGAAGGCCCAGGGGGCAAGCGCCCAGTGCCACCCAACCCGCGACCCTCCGGTCTCAGCCCCCTGAGTACTGGGATGACATGGGTGCGCCACCACGCCCAGCAGGATTCTCGGCTTTCCGGTAAGTGGTTTAAGCCTCACATCCAGGCACACCAGACTCAGACAGGAAAAGACACACTGCCTTTCCTCAGTCTGTTTGCTGGGCTGTTAGAAATCCTGCTTCCAAAGCTGGGTGTGGTGCCGCACGCTTGTAATCCCCGTGCTCCCGAGGCTGAGACAGGAGGATCCCAGGTTCCGGAAGCCTGCCTCGGCAACTTAGCGAGGCCCTCCGCAACTGTGTGAGACCCTGTTTCCAAAAAAGAAATAAAATCGGGCTGGGGGTGTAGCTTGGAGGTAGAATGCCTCGCGGTTCAACTCCCAGTGCAAAAAAAAAAAAAAGAAAAGAAAAGAAAAAAGAAAACCTGCTTCCAGAAACACTCTGATGATTGGGGTTCTAGCTCCAACTTTCTTTTCCTGTGTCTGCATAAGAACTTGCTAAATATGGAAGACCTTTATCCGTAAAGATAGAATTCCATCTCTCGGAGAGTCCATTTCTGGCTACTATGGAGCCAAAGTAACAGATTTGTCCTTCCACCTGAAGCAACCAAAGTATGCAGACAATACACATACAAAGGGTTTCCAAGAGTTTGGACAGAAGTTCATAAAAGAGCATAAAGTGTTTGAGAGGAGAGACAAACCCCTTGAGCCACAGAGCCAGGTGGTCTTCCTGGAATGTGGGTAGCAGTTCTAGGTGGCCTCCAAGAGAAGGAAATCCTGCTACTTAGGACAACTTGGATGACTCTGGAGGATGGATACCGTGTTTATTGAGTGAAACCAGCCTGGCACAGAAACACAAACACCACCACGCGTCATCTCACTCACTACGTGGGATCTCAAAAGAGTGCACCTCATAGAAGCAAAGAGGACAATGGTCGTTTATCGGGGCTCGGGGATGTTGGCCAGGGGATGCACAGTTTCAGTTAGGCAGGAGGAATAATTCCATGAAGTCGATCCTCCATCCTACTGACTAGAGTTAATAACATCATATTGATAGATTCAGAACTCCGGAGATGGCCGGGTGCAGTGGTGCACGCCAGTGATCCACTCAGCACTTGGGACAGGAGGATCGCAGGTTCGAGGCCAGCCTCAGCACCTTAGCCAGACCCTCTGCAACTTAGTGGGACCCTGTTTCCAAATAAAGAAATAAAATATGGCTGTGGGCGTAGCTCAGAGGTAGAATGCCCCTGGGTTCAGCCTCCAGTAGGAAGAAAAAGAAAAAGCATTAACGTCAGAATACTGCAGTGACGCGCGCATACCCATCCATGTTACAGCACCACAAGTCACGTTAGCCAAATTATGGAACCAACCTAGGTGTGCATCAACAGAGGAAAGATACATGAAACGATAAAGGTAAGTGGTATGCTCACACGATGGAATTATTCTCGGCCATAAAGAAGAAGAAACTTACGTCACGTGCAAGGAGAATGGGCGGAACTGGAGAACATCATGCTAAGGGAGATCAGCCAGCCGTCGAGTATCAAGGGCCACAGGTTTTCTCTCGTATGTGGAAGCTAGAGAGAAAACGGGAAGGAAATGAGACTACTCTAGGAACATGAGGAGAGAGACCAGTAGACCAGCGGAAGGGGATTGGGGGAAGGAAAAGGGAAAACGGAGGCTTGAGGAAGAAAATTGTCCAAATAATGTTGTGTTTGTGGACGCGTGCGTGTATCACTGACAATCGCGCCCGAGCTTGCCCAGGGTGGGGGTAGGGGGGTGGGGAGAGGCGCAGAGGGAAATATACCAAGCAACGCAGGTTGTTGTATGCACGTAGGAATGGATCAATTTCGATCCCATTGCGATGTAGAGCTACCACGAACCAATAACGTCTTAACAATGACCATTTATGTCCACCTGATGTCTAAGTCCACTTGATGTGCACTCACATCCAAATGTGTCCGAATGGACATGTGTACCATGCATGTGCACTACTTGTGTGAGACGTTGAGCGACACTGCGGAACTCGTCTTTGTTGGGGACGGGGGAGGAAAACAGCTGTGCCCAGTGTGAATTCTGGGCTCTTCATTATAGGGGACACTGTCTAGACTGTGCCATGATGTCGTGAAACTGAATTAACCATAGGAAACACACACCTGAGTAGCTGCTCTTCGTGGACATTCCATACAGCGTGAACCTCGGACTACTCGGACTAAGTTCGGGGGGGGGGGGACTTAACAAATATCCTGAGGCCGTGTTAGCGTCCCTTTTCTTTAGAAAGCACAAGGTTTCAGGTGTTTGTGACGCGGTGCCACAGGAAGTGTAACCATATTGGAGTCACAGCGCGGTTGAAGGGCTGCATCTCGGTGACTAGATGGGTGACCCCCGGCAATCGACTGAACTGAAGAGGCCTCACCCCTGCCGACGCTGTCTCTGCGACGTGAAGCAGTACGGTTCCCAGGAGGGTTTTCTTTTAATTCTTTTACAATAGGAGAGTAAAAGAAAAATTTGTCTGATCTCTCTGTCCTATGTTTCTATTTTTTTTCCATTTTTAATGCCTCCTCCTCTTCTTTTTTTATTTTTATTTTATGTACTGGGGTTTGAACCCAGGGTTGTTCTACCTCTGAGCTAGACCACCAGTCCTATTTTATTTTTGTATTTTGAAGCAGGGGTCCTCACCATGTTGCTGAGCGCTGCGCTAAGTGGCCGAGTCTGGCCTCATCCCTGTGATCTTCCTGTCGGGGCCTCCCAAGTACTGGGACTACAGGTGTGGGCCACTGTTCCTGGCCGTTAATGCCTCCTTCTAAAAGAGTATTGAGGACTCCCACCCCCACCCCCACCCCTGGCATCCCCGAAGAACATTCCCTTACATTCCCCAAGCTCTCTTCCCCCATTTCCTTTCCAAGGAAGTGCCTCCTCCGCCTTAACTTCCTCAGGCCGCAATTAAGTTCAGCCTGCCTTCATTCCCTATGGGCCCTAAGCAGTCCCAGCTGATACAGATATCAATAAGGTAACAAGGGTGCCCTCATTAGAGAATCCCAACGGATTTCTCTGAGTTCTCTTCTGACCTCACCTCCCTTGCGGCTCTCCGCCCCCCCTCCTCTGTCCCTTGTGTTAATCATGCTACCTTTTCTCCTAGTGACTTACACTTCTTTCTAGTTCGGCTTCCAGAACTTCTCTGTCCCCGTTGCACCTACATGCCAGGATTCCCTGGGTCCCATTTGTGGCCTCCCCTTTACATGCTATCCCTCCTGTCCCTTGGATTAGGTAATTCCAATTCATGGCGTCACCTGATTCTGGTAGTGGAGATGCCTCCCAAATACATATCCATTGCTGGTCTGGACCTGACTGCTGAGCACCCGACCAAAATGTCCTGCCAAACTGCCCCCTGTACATCCTCCATGTTCACACAAGTTGCACAAAGTGAGATCTCACCTCAATCCACTGCCCACACCTGCAAAGGTATGCAGGCCCCTGTACTCAATTCTCCCACAAAGTAAGTACACAATACCAGTTCAGAAACTTCCCCTCAGGAACTGTGCATGAACCCAGGCGACGGCTTCCAGAAGCGGCAGGCTGCTGGGCAAACATCAAGTGGGCCTGGAGACTGGGGAAGGAGGGAAGGCTAGGTTGCTCATCGCCACAGGCACAGAGTTTCAATTGTGCCAGATCAGACGAAGAAGTGCTGGAGACCCACTGGACAACACGGTGCCTATACTCGACAGCACTGCGTTGTGCATTTCCACTTTGTGCGGAGCATCGATCTCAAGGTAACTGTTCCTGTACAGTATTGCAAAGGACAATTTCTCAGGCAAGTTCTTCCAGTCCCTCAAACTCTTACCCTGTTAGAGCCAGTAGGGGGCTTTTCCTCAGGTCCTACACCACAGTGAGTGAGTGCCTATAAAACCCTTTGAACAATGTTGGGCACACAGCAAGAACCCAGGGAATCTCGCTGCTACTGTAAGCTAAACATAGCGTTGTGTCATTTCTCAACTACCATTTCATATGCATTTACCACAGTGAGATCTGTTTTCGGAGGTGTCAGAGGCAGAGCCCTTGCGGCCCAAGAACACAGAAGAGCAGCAGGGGGGTCATCTCTGAGGAGTGTGTCTGTCCCCTCGGGGCAGGCAGGGAGATAGTAGGGAGGCAGAGATGGATGGGGATTCCCGCGGGTGCCCAGCGAGCAGGGCCCAGGGGAGGAGGCTCAAGACCCCTTTCTTGGACAGGGGTGCCTGCGCAGGAGTGCCTGCACCCCAGTCCCTGTCCAGCTGGGCCAGGGGACCCACCGGCCCACCAACCCACCAACCGACCAACTGACCTACCGACTGGAAGAGGGCAGGCCCTTCCATTGCTGGAGGCAGTCTCCCCTGGGATGTGCGCCTTGGGAGGGCCGGGACCTGCCCCTCCCCTCCGTCCTACCCGGGAGGAGGGCGTCCCCGAGCTAGGCTAGCCAGTGAGGACCTTAGAGCAGCTCCCAGTGGGACCCCCGCGGGTGTCCGGCGGAGCGGCCTGGGGACACTTCCCCCCATCCCGCGCCCCTGCTGGCCCCAGAGCTCGGGACGGGTCGCCCCTCACCCCCGCCCCGCACCCCTGTCGCCGCCGTCGCCACCGCCGGGTTCTCCAGGTGCAATCACCCTAAGACCGGGGCGGGCGGGGGAGCCACCTCGGGGCGTCGCCGGAAGTGCGCCCAGCGTCCCAGGCCTTTCTGTGATCTTCCCGCTTTCCTCTAGGATGCCCCAGAGGACCGCTTTCCTTGGTGTCCCCGGGTCACGCCAGAGCAAAAGGGACGGACTGGAGGGAGCAAAGCAGGGCTGCCGCCCAGGCTCCAGTGACACGTGACAGCTCCCCCACTCCGTGCCCCGCAGCAGGGCTTCTTCAGCGCCCAGGGTTCGCTGTCCCTGGTACCACCTGGCACCTGGATGTCCTGTGGCGTGGCCCAGGGATGAGAACCCAGCACCTTTGGATTGCCGGTAGAGAGGGAATGTCATGATGTGGGACCCTGTTTCAAAGCAAGCAAGCAAGCAAGCAAGCAAACAAACAAACAAACAAACAAACCAATAGGGCTGGGGATGGTAGCTAGGAGGTAGGATCTCCCTGCTTTCGATCCCCGGTACCGCAAAAAGAAAAAGAAGAAGAAGGAGGAGAAGGAGAAGAAAATTTAACATGGCAAATTCTCCTTTGGTGGTGGTGGTGGTGGTGGGGAGAGTACTGGGCATTCTACTCTGAGCTGCACCCTTGGCCCCTTCCCTTTTTTTAGGGCCTCACTAAGTTGCTGAGGGTCTCCTTTCATTGCCGAGTCTGGCCTTGCACCTGCGATCCTTCTGTCTCAGCCTCCCAAGGACTGAGATTACAGGCCTGTGCCACCTCGCCTGGCTTCCTGTTTTGCTTTTTCAAGTCACCCTTGCTGTGGCTTATGGAGCCCTCCAGCAAGCGCCTCTTCTCTGTCCCTCCCTTCAGAGCCAGATGTCTTGAGGTAATTGCAGGTGCTCTGTTGACCTTTGTCCACAGCCTTCTGACTTCTCAGCCTGCCTCTATCTCACTGCCACCCCATCACTCCCCTGGATGACTTTATCTAATGGAACCAATGTTCTCTGCGTGTCCGAAGGCAGTCAAAGTTGTCCACAGTGCGAGGACAGCTGGCCTTTCCTTCCTCCTCTCCTGCCAGGGAGCTCTCTTTCCTCCTAGATACACTTTGGACTTCTGTCGCACCACTTTTCTGATGTTCTTACCTTTCGGGCCATTCCTCTAGTTCGGAGGTCTCGGCATCCTCTAGGCGTTGAGTGGGTTCCTTGTGGCTCTGCCCGTCCCCACACTACTTCTCATCACCCTCATGCCCGCGCTAAGGCAGTCTCATTCAGACCCCCAGGCTTACTTACCATCGCCTAGCAACCAAGGGCATTTGTTTCTCAGCCCACACCAATCGACAGGGCTCCAAAGCAGAACCACCAGCTCCTCATTCCGTCTATCCAGCTGCGCGTGTCTCGATGGCACCTCCACCCCCGCATGACCAAGGACAGACGCATGCTCTTCCTCCTAAATTTGCTTCCCATTCAGTGTTGTCACCCCGCTGGATGGTATCACGGTCTCCTCAGTTGCACACCCAAGCCATCGAGTCATTGTCTTGGTCCTCTCTTGGCTTTCACATGGTATTCCTTGCAAGTATAGTAGATTTTCCTGGTAAATATTTAACAAAACCAGCTCTGAGCGGGATGCGGTGCACACACCTATAATCCCAGTACTTGGGAGGCTGAGACAGGAGGATCGCAGGTTCAAAGCCAGCATCAGCAACTTAGCGAGTCCCTTGGCACCTTAGTCAGACCCTGTTTCCAAATAAAACGTACAACACGGCTAGGGGTGTAGCTCAGAGGTAGAATGCCCTGCATTCACTCCCGAGTACCCCCCCCAATCACCTATGTCTTCCCATCTCCACTGCCATCATTTATTTCTAAATTTTTATCAAAACGGACTTCAAGCTGGACTTGGGGCGGCATGCCTGGTCTCCCAGTACTTGGGAGACTGAGACAGGAGGATTTCAGCTTCAAGACCTGCCTCAGCCACTTAGCAAGACCCTCAGCAACCTAGCGGGTCCCTGTTTCAAAATAAAAATGAGAAAGGGCTGGGGTATAGCTCGGAGGTAGAATGCCCCTGGGTTCAATCCCCAGTACCATGCGCGCACACACACAAAAGATTGGCATGCTCACTACACTGAAAAAGGCCGGCATATGTCTTTGTTAATACTCTGCACTTTGCCGGGCGTGGTGGCGCACGCTTGTAATCCCAGTACTTGGGAGGCTGAAACAGGAGGACCGCAGGTTCGAGGCCAGCCTCAGCTATTTGGTGAGGCCCTCTGCAACTTAGTGAGTCCCTGTTTCAAAATAAAGAATTAAAAAAACAAATAGGACTGGGGGCGTAGCCCGGAGATAGAATGCCCCTGGGTTCAATCCCCAGTACCGCAGAACATAACAAAGCAAAACAAAACCAAACCCTGCGCTTTAAGAGTGCCAAGAATACACAGATAGTTAGGTAAAGTGGGTTTATTACTCATGGCCGTGAAGAAGAATGCACGCCACGAGGAATCCCAGAGTGTTTCAGAAAGACCACGTCAGCAAGCACCTATCGTAGTACTTGGTTTGGGGTGGATGGTTCTGGTGTTGATGTTTACCAGTTGGACCACATGTTCTCTCTGAGAGTACAGGCCACGTTATTAGCAACATGGAGGCCTAGCTGGGTCGGGCCAGTACCAAGTGTCAAGGACTAATTTTCCCTGTCTCACTAAACAGCTGAGAATTCAGAGAGAAGTGACGCAAGGACCTGAAGATGTCGACGGGGCCAGGCTCTGCAGGGCCGGAAAACCGTGTTCGCGGAGCCCAACATTATCCTAATAGCAAAGGGACGCAGGAAAGTGATGCCCTTAACTCTGTGTCCAGATCTGAGATTTTGTCCCTGCTTGCAAACTTAACAAGCTACTTTGCCATGCACTGATGGGTTCTGACAAAAGACATGACCTCAGGGTCAGAGGTGAAGGACTTTTATATTAATCACGGCAAAAGCAGATGCCAGACCTTCTCCTTTGCACAGGACCTGTGTGCCTTCCAGGTCCCCTGGGAGCAACAAAAGTGCACTTCTCTGGGTGCTTACATCAGTGTGCAGAGTTTTGGCACGCTGATCATGGGAGATCTAATGCTTTGATCATGAGTGGAAGCGATGCTGCTCTCTGCGCAAGCCGTTACCTCATACCTTAGGGCTGCACACTGTAAATAGATCCTGAAAAATCTCCTAATTAAGAGTGATTGGAAGCCAGGCGCGGTGGCACACACCTGTAATCCCAGTACTTGGGAGGCTGAGACAGGAGGATCACAGGTTGGAGGCCACCTACAGCAACTTAGCAAGACCCTGTTTAAAAAAAGGAGCGGGGGGGGGGAGGAAGCCAGGCATAGTGGTATATGCCTGTAATCCCAGTACTCGAGGGGCAGAGAACGGGAGGATCCCAGGTTCGAAGCCAGCCTTAGCAACTTAGCGAGACCATGTTTCCAAATGAAATAAACGAACGAATGAATGAATGAATGAATGAATAAAATAATAACTAAAATAGGGCTGGGGGTGTAGCTCAGTGGTAGAATGCCCCTGAGTTCAATCCCCAGTACCACAAACCAATAAATAAAAAGTATGGTTGGAGCTGGGATTATAGCATGCCTATAATCCCAGTATTTGGGAGGCCGAGACTGGAGGATCATAGGTTCAAGGAGATCCTCAGCAACTTAGCAAGACTCTGCTTCCAAACAACAACAAGAAAAAGTGCTGGGGGTGTAGCTCAGAGGCAGAACACCCCTGGGTTCAATCCCCAGCACCAATCAAAAAAAAGTCCCAACAGCCATCTCAGCAGTCCTGTGATGTGGTATGATAAAAACCTGGGTTCAGAACTCACCCAAAAGAGGTTCCCCAGGAAACACCCAAGACATGAGCTCAGGTGGAGACCCCGGGGAGCTGCAACCTGGGCAGGGAAAACCAGAGGCAGATGAAGCCTTAGAAAGTCGGAAGCATCTTGAGTCAGCTACGTTCCTGGTGGGATCGATTGGGATTGTCCCTACACTAGCAGCCTGTCAAAAGAAAGGGGGACTCTTCTATGGAGGGAAGCAGCATCACACGGCCTGGGGGAACTTCCTCGCACACAATGCCTGGCATTTAATCCAATCACAAGGCACATCATAACACAGGTCAAGAGAGCAAAAAGACAAATAAATTACCCACAACACCCCAATCCTGGAGTTATCAGACTTCAGTGGTGAAATAATTATATTATACGCTCAATAATAGGGAGAATGAAATTCAGATTTCATCAGGAAACTAGAATTTATTGTAAAATTAGTCAAGTATATTCACTGACAACTGGAAAATTCAGACACTTGAATGAAGAGTCCAGTATTTGAGTTTAAAGCATATTGTAGCTGGGTGCGGTGGTAGGCGCTTGCCATCCCAGTACTCGGGAGGCTGAGACAGTAGGATTGCAGATTTGAGGCCAGCCTCAGCAACTTAGTGAGACCCTGTTTCAAAGTAAAAAATAAAATAGGGCTAGGCGTGTAGCTTGGAGGTAGAATGACGCTGGGATCAATCCCCAGTACCACACACACACACACACACACACACACACACACACATATTGGAAACACCAGTAAAGAGGGAGAGGAGACAGAAAGGGCCCAACAATGACCAAGCAGAAAGTTTAAACATTTGTGGGGTGAATCTCTGAAACATTAGAGGTACACCACCAGCATAGAAGGAGCAAAGACTGATGCTGTAGGTAAGGTGGCAGCTAATACCGATGGAACCTTCCCTGTGTGCCAAATACTCTGTCAGGACTCTGCGATCATTATCCAGAGATAGAACACAAGGGTCACCATGGAGATGGCTACATCTGGCCCTTGGACCCTCCACACACCTCTGGCTCCTGATTAAAATAAAGATTTTTTTTCCTTTGGTGCTGGATATTGAACCCAGGGCTTTCTATATGCTAGGCAAGTACTCTACCACTGATCTACATCCCCAGCTACTTACAGCACCTTGAAGAAGTTTTGTGATGATATAGATAGATAGGTAGATAGGTAGATAGATAGACAGACAGACAGACAGACAGATAGATAGATAGATAGATACACACACACATGTATATGTCATGAAATATATAGAGATGAAATGTATACATGTTTCTGTATTAAGCATTATATGTGATCATTTTCAGATATATATATATATATATATATATATATATATATGCTATATTAATCTTTTTTTGTATGTGTTTGGTTCTGGAGATTGAACCAGGCATTCTACCTCTGAGCTACAACCCCTGCCCAATTATATTTTTTCCATTTGGAAATAGGGTCTGTCTCCCTAAATTGCTCTGAGCCTCACTAAGTTGCTGAGGCTGGCCTCGAACCTGCGACCCTCCTGTCTCGGCCTCCCAAGTATTGGGATTACAGGTGTTCACCACCACACCCAGCTATACTAATCATTTTAAGTGTTCACGTCAGTGGCATTCACTGCATGCACATTCTTGGGCAACCATCACCATGAGTTTTAAAAATGTTCATGAACTTGATCGAAATCCCTCTACCCTTTGAACAATAACGGCCTCCCTCCCCTAGCTCTTGGTATCCTCTACTGTACTTTCCGTCCAATCCTAGACATTTCATAGAAATGGGATCATACTGTACATGTCCTTTTATGTCTGTGTTATTTCACTGAGCATAATGTTTTCAGAGTTTTCCCATTCTGTGACTTGTGCCCTAAAGATAAGAATATATATATATATTGTGATACTGGGGCTTGAACCCAGGGGAGTTTGACCTCTGGTCTAGACCCCCCCAGCCCTTTTTATTTTGAAACAACCTCAGGGTCTTGCTAAGAGTCTTGATAAGGTGCTGAGGCAGGTCTCGAACCTACCATCCTCCTCTTTCAGCCTCCCAAGTACTGGAATTACAGGCCTTTGCCACCACACCCAGCTCCTAAAAATATTTTAAAACATGGAAATAACTGCTTATCTATTTTCATTTGCACTGGTAAGAAAATTTTTGGAACCAATTTTCAGTAGCTCACTGTAGACATGTGCCTCATTTATTGTATAAAATTTCATGTCTTAAGAGAGTATTGAGGCAAAGATCAAGGAAGATTCCTCTTCTTCTGCCAAACTTGCCAAGCTATAGATGTGGTGTTTTAATAATTGAGTGATGAAGATGCTTTGAATTCTAGCAGACAGAAAAGAGTTTAAAAAAAGTATTTCATGCAAGCCTGTAATCCCAGTACTTGGGAGGCTAAGACAGGAGGATCAAAGGTTGAAGGCCACCCTCAGGAATGTAGTGAGGCCCTCAGCAACTTGGACCTTGTTTCAAAATTTAAAAAATTAAATAGAGCCGGGATGGTTGCTCAGAGGTGGAGCACCCCTGGCTTCTATCCGCACGCAGTACCACAAAAACCAAAAACCACAGACCATTAATGCCCTACTCAAGGTTAAATTAAGAGAGAGAAAGTATCTTCACTAATTTTCCAGGCCTCTGGTGGTGAAATTTCTCTCTTTCGTGGATTAATTATTTCAAGATCAGAGTAGAGGAGCTGTCCCTTTCGCAAGGGAATTCATTCAGCTCAGGTAGGGCAGGGAAAGAATAGTGTTGCCTTGGGTCCAACTCAGTGCAAAACCTGATCACTGTTTCTATTCCTGCGGGTGATCTCTTTCTTATTTACACACTCAACATGATCGACAGTGATGTCACCACTCCAGGAAGATTTCAGGTTCAAGGCCAGCCTCGGCAATTTAGCGAGGCCCTCAGCGACTTAGCCAGACCTTGTTGGAGAAAATAAAATAAGCCGGGCGTGGTGGCACACGCTTGTCATTTCAGTACTTGGGAGGCTGAGGCAGGGGCATCACAGGTTGAAGAGCAGCCTCAGCAATTCAGCGAGACCCTCAGCAACTTAGTGAGACTCTGTTTCAAAATTATATAACAAAATAGGGCTGGGGGTGTAGCTCAGAGGTAGAATGCCCCTGGGTTCAATCCCCAGTACCCCCCGCACACAAATAAATAAAATAAAAAAGAGCTGGGGATGTAGTTCAGGTGAAATGCTTCTGGATTCAATCCCCAGTACAACAACAACAACAATAATAAAACATGAACAGGCTTATACCTGAGTTTATTTGTCATTGTTTTGTTTTTGCTTTTGTGCGGTTTTGTTGTTGTTACTGAGGGTCGAACCCAGAGGCATTCTACATCTGAGCTACATCCCAGCCCCCCTTTTTCTGAAACAGGGTCTCACCAGATTGCCAAGAGTCTTGCGATGTTGCTGAGGTGGGCTTAGAGCCTGCGACCCCCCCGTCTGAGGCTCCCAAGTCCTGGGATTACAGGAGTGCACCGCCACTCCTGGCTGGCAACTTTCACTGATGTTCTGGCAGAAAGTGAGCTGGGTTCTGCAGGAGCTCGTGAGACCAAATGCACATTGGATTCATTCCTTGGGATTATGGTCAGACCCGCTGGCCACACCGCCAGCATGGCAGCATCCCTGAGTGTAATAAGGTCACCGAGGCTCGCGGCTCCCTAGTAGAAGGTTGAGCCTTCAGGTCTTATGTCAGTGCAGACCTGAGCTCCTGAGCTCCCACATTAACACACGTGAGTTGGTGGTACTGAATGGGGAGCAGGGATAGCGTGGGGCAGTGCATTTGTTTGCTGGGAGTTCCATGACAACATCCCACAGGCTGTCTGGCTCAAACACCACCAGGTTGTTTTCTCAAAGTTCTGGAGATTGGAGCCAAGATCAAGGTGCGGGCATGGTTTTTTGTCTGTTTGTTTTGTTGTTGTTGGTGGTGGTGGTGGTGTTGGTGGTGGTGGTGGTGTTTGGTGGTGTTTGTCTTTGTTTTTGGTACTGGACATCCAACTCAGGGGCATTCTACCTCTGAACTACACCCCCAGTCCATTCTCTTTCTTATATTGAAACAGCATCTGGCTAAGTTGCTCGAACCTGTGATGCTCCTGTCTCAGACTCCCAAGTACTGGGATTACCGGCGTGCCTGTGCCCGATCAGCTGCTCTCTCGTTGCCTCTTCACAGTGTTGTGAATCCATGCCCGCCAATCTCCCTGTATCCCAATTTTCTCTATTTGAAGGGCGCTAGGTGGGTAGGATTTTAGAGCCTGCTCTTTAACATCGTTTTAACTGAATTGCCTCATTAAAAGGTGGTTTCCCCAAATGCAGACATAATCTGAGGTGCTGGTGAGAGGCTTTTTTTTTGGGTGGGGAGGCGGTACCGGGGATTGAACCCAGGGGTATCATACCTCTGAGCTACACCCCCAGCCCTATGTTTTATTCCTTATTTTGAAACAGGGTCTCACTAAGTTGCTGAGGCTGGCCGCGAACCCGCGATCCTCCGGTCTCAGCCTCCCAAGAACTGGGATTACAAGTGTGCTGTGCGCCACCACGCCCGGCTTGGTGTGGGGCTTTGATAGATGAATTTGGAGAGAATGCAGTCAAATTTATAACAAACAGAGTCAGCTCGGAGACACTCTGCCCCATCCCTACCAGAAACTTCTACCATCAGAGTAGTGGCTAGAACCAAGCTCTCTCTCCCCCTACCCCTAGCTTTTTAAAATGTATTTTTATTCGTTTGTTTAGTTTTTTTATTTTTCAATGTATTTATTTATTTATTTATTTGTTTGTTTGTGGAACTGGAGATTGAACCCAAGGGTATTCTACCTCTGAACTACAACCCCAGCCCCATTTTGTTTCTTGTTTTTAAAACAGGGTCTTGCTAAGTTGTGGAGGGCCTCACTAAATTGCTGAGGCTGGCCTGCAACCTGCGATCCTCCTGTCTCAGCCTCCCAAGTACTAGGATTACAGGTGTGCACCATCACGCCTGGTGATGATATCCTCTCTTCACAGGGAATCTGCTCATTACTGTGCTGAGCAAACAGTGGGTCTCTTTCCCTTTCCCTCCGGATGTTTCCCGTAGTGACCTTGGTAGTGTACAGGAGCTGATGTCGTGACCCCGGCACAAGGAACAAGCCATGCCTCTTGGAGCCTCCAGTCAATATGGGAGCCAGCCACAGGCCCCTCCTCCACCAGCCTCTGGTTTCTCATGCATAACAGGGAGATAATGCCAGCTCTTGCTTCGTAGGACTAAGAGGACTGAATAATGTAGCACATGTGAAAAGTACCTAGACACGGCGCGTGGCTCAATCTTGGTGAGCTTATTCCCTTCGGTTCATATTCGATCCTTACCCCTGAATCTAGGATTTCTGACCCAATAAATACCCTTTTCCTTTATGCTAGAGTTCTGGGGGTCGAACGCAGGGGGTTGCTACCTTTTATTACTTATTTCATTTAGTAATTAATTTTGTGGTCCTGGGGAGTGAAGCCAGGGGCATTCTACCTTCGAGCTACACCCCAGACCTTTTTTTTATTTATGTATGTATTTATTTGCTTTGTTTTGAAACAGGATCTCGTTCAAGGCTGGCCTTGAACCTGCGGTCCTTCTATCTCAGCCTCCCGAGTACTGGAGTGACAGGTGTGCATCACCATGCCTGGCTTTTAATACCCTCTTTTACCAATGCCCAATGGTAAAAAGGAAACAAAACCCCACTAATTTTGTTCAAAGAAGCAATATGTCCAGTATGGGGGACGGCAGGGCTCAGAAAACTTCCAGTCTAATCATGGCTATTCCATTTTCATTTGTCATACAATGGTTTCTCCAGCATGCTCTACCGCAAATGGTGACCCCAAGACCCAGTTTTGCCAAATAAGTTGTACAGGGAATATATTGGGATCTTCTGTAGAGGAAGCTATTTCTTAGTAGGAAGGACTGATGTGAGAGAGGATTGTTGTAGCTGGAATGTGGTAGAGATTCCTGGAGCTGTTGCAGCCATGCTGTGACAAGAAGGTCAGAGCCAACTTATAGAAAGTGGTCAAGCAGGAGGATGGAAGCCTTAAGGTCCCTGTGTCTGAGCCCCGGAACCAACATGTGTGGGCTTCTTCCAGACTCTCAGCACAAGAAAGAAAAGGCCTGGGTTTTTTTTTTTTAATTGGCTCTCAGCTTTAGTTCAGAAACATCTGAGGAAAGCTTTTTAAAATTTATTTTTTAACTGGTACCTCAAAACAAAATTTGTACATATTGGTGGGGTACCGTGTAAGGTTTTCATGGATGTCTACATTGCATAATGTGGAAATCAGGTGAAACTTGTCTGTCTCCCCAAACAATTGTCATTCCTTTATGGTGAAACCTTTCAGAATCCTTCCTGCAAACTTTGTGAAATGCACAGTACATTACTGTTATCTATACCCACCCTGCCTGGCAAGAGCATAGGACAATTCCTTACTCCTGGCTAACTGTAACTCAGCACGCACTGATCAAACATTCCTTATCCCTCCCCACCCTACTCTCCCACCCTCAGAGAACCACTGTTCTACACTCCATTGAAGAAATGAAGGAAAAACTCCCATTGTCATTATGTACATCTGTGAGCATACCAATGCCAATCTCAATATCATGTATGGGGAAGGGGGGAGTGGGGAGGGAGCTGGGGGAAAGCCCACCAAGTGCTGCATGCATGGATGTCCCTATCACTATGAACTACATTATGATGTGAGACTACAATGCACCAATAAAATTACACACACACACACGCACGCACACGCACACACACACACACACACACACACACACACACACATGCATACACTAATGCTTGCTGGGTGTGGTGGCGCACACCTGTAATCCCAGTACTTGTGAGGCTGAGACAGGAGGATCTTAGGTTCAAGGATAGCCTCAGCAATGTAATGAGACTAGCAAGACCCTGTTCAAAACAACAAAAAAATTGGGACATTGGGCTGGGGCGTAGCTCGGAGGTAGAATGCCCCTGGGTTCAATCCCCAGCACCCCCCCCCGCAAAAAAAAGAAAACAGAAATACGAACGCCCTGGCCCATATCCAGAATTCTCTTTTCATATGCCTGTGTTGTGGTGGCTTTAGCCTTTTTAAAAGTTTCATTTGTAAGTCCTGTCAAACAGGTACAGGACAAGCTATAATACAAAGAACCCACATGGCGATCATACCTTGCTTCAACAACTACAAACTCTTCATCAGTCTTACTTCATCTACACCAACTACTATCCCCTGCCCTTTCAGGTTAGCCTCTGGCAATTACCGGATATCACGTAGGTTAATCCATATATACAGCAAAAAATACCTCCCAAAGGAAAAGATACCTTATAAAAACTACTTTAAGGCTAGCTGGGTGTGGTTGCACATGCTTGTAATCCCATACAGTACTTGGGAGGCTGAGACCGGAGGATCCGGGTTCGCGGCCAGCCTCAGCTACTTAGTGAGGCCCTCCGCAACTTAGTGAGACCCTGTTTCAAAATAAAGAATAAAAAATACAGCTGGGGATATAGCTCGCAGGTCGAATGGCCCTAGGTTCAATCCCCAGTCACACACACACACACACACACACACAAATAAATAAATACTACTTTAAGGCTCAGTCCATTGGCACAGTCCTGTAATCCCAGTATTGGGAAGCTTAGACAGGAGGATTGCAGGTTCGAGGCCAGTCTCAGCAAGTTAGGGAGACCGTCAGCAACTTATCGAGACCTTGTTTCAATATACAAAATAAAACAGGGCTGACATATAGCTGAGAGGTGGAACACCCTTGGGATCAATCCCCAGTAGAAAAGTACCCCCAGTACTTTAGACGTATAATAGGATGCCATTATCATGCCCAAAGCTGTACTGAATAAGTCCTTAATATCTTCGGTATTCATTCACAGAAAAAGCTTCCCTATTGCCTCATAAATACTAGGGTTTTCACCAACTCTAGATTCTCTCTAGTCTCCTGCATTACAGTTGGTGGAAGTGCCTGCTGATCCTCTGCAATGTCCCCCTCCCCCTGTCTTCCTAGTGAGAAAGCAGGCCATTGTTGCGCAGAGTCTCCCACAGGCAGGGTTTGCTGGCTGATATTCCTTGGCAGCCCTTAGCACAGCCCTGTGGGCTGCCTTTCCTGTGAACCGGGAGAGGGACCCAGGCTCTTCACTGCACTCTGGCTGGGTATTTCAGCAGACTCCTCAGAGGCAGAGTGGTAGGCAGGAGTCATTGGGGGCCGCACTGTGTGGTTGTCTCTGCTGTATCCTGGGAGCACGTGTGGGTGGTCCTTGTTTACAGCACCCGTGCCATCTGAGCTTCAAATTCGAGATGTTTCAACTCCGTGTCCCCTCCTTCACTAGTCAGATGCCATTCTCTGCTGATAGAAACCTTCCCTCGTCCGCTGTTCGCCATCTGAGTGCTGTACATAGGATGTTTTCAGCTTGTCTCTGTGTACATAATTCCTACACAATGAATTAATTCTCTACCATTTAAAATTGTTAGTGATTTTTTAAAAAATTAATTGACAAATAAAATTGTATCTTGTGGACAACGTGTGTGTGTGTGTGTGTGTGTGTGTGTGTGTGTGTATACGCATTGTAGCCGGGCTACGTGAACTTCAGCTGGTTGACATATGCATTACCTCACATGCTTAACTTTTTATATATTTTTGTTGGTGCATGGCAATTATACATCATAGTGAGGTTCAAAGTGACATTCACTATGGAGATCAGTATGGCGGTTCCTCAAAAGACTAGTTAATGGGACCACCATTTGACCCATCTATACCACTCCTCAGTATCTTTCCAAAAGAATTAAAGGCAATTCTACTCTTGTTGAGGGTACTTCACCAAATTTTATTGTAGCAGCTCTTGGTACTGGTAGGAAATGAACAACTGGTAGGAAATGAAATAACGATCCCAGTTTGGAAGCTCTTCATATTCCGCTTGTTAACTATATATCGGAGAACAGGGCGGTGGTGACACCTTTGTGGTTCCATCCTCACCTAGCAATGGAAGCACTGGATGGGCGTGGTGGGACATTGCAAGCACTGGGGACTGCCTTAGGATGGAGGTACATTGCTGGGCGTGCTGGCCCAACCCTGTAATCCCAGTACTTGGGAGGCTAAAACAGGAGGATTGAGGGTTCGAGGCTAGCCTCAGCAACTTATAGAGACCCTCAGCAACCTCGCGAGATCCTGTTTCAAAATAAAAAATAAAATACGGCTGGGGATAGAGCTCAGGGGTAGAAACCCCTGGGTTCAAACCCAGTACCACAAAAAGACCAAGGACACATGCATTCTCTTCCTCCTAAATTTGCTTCCCGTTCAGTGTTGTTACCCCACTGGATGGTAACACTGTCCCCTCAGTTGCACACCCAAGTCATCTAGTCCTTGTCTTTGTCTTCTCTTTCTCTCTCTTTCTCGGCTTTCACATGTTATTCCTTCCATGTACCACAGAACTTGCTCCTAACTGTTTATCAAAATCGTCTATGTTTCTCTATCTCCCCTGCTACCATTCTTGTCCATTTTTTTGTCATGTCCTGCTTTTACTATTGAAACTGCTTCCTAACCAGTTATTATCCACATTCAATCTGGCTTCCTTCTAATCTCCATGTTTCCAAAGGATATTTATGAAACAAATGTTAGAGAATCTCTCACCCACCCTTCTCTCTCTCTCTCATACACACACACACACACACACACACACACACACACACACACTTACACTCCACCTGTTTTCTGTTTACAAGTCTTTTATTTATTTATTCTGTGAATGGGCATTTATGGTTTTCCATGTCCTAGGTAATTTAAGACAACACTGCATTGAATAAATTCATTTCATGCTTGTACAAATATTTCCAGAGGATAAATTCATTGAAGGAGGAATTCAGGGTCAAAGGGTAAATGCACACCCAAGATTAAAAGATATTACTAAAATTGCCCTCTTATGGGGTTACATCAAATTATATCACTACTGACATTGCAGGACCATGCCTGTTTCCTTAAACCCTCACCAAATCACTGTGTTTCAAAGGTTTGTATATTTCTCAATATGAAAGTTAATAGATGGTATCTTACTGTAGGTCAAATATCCATTTTCTTATTATGCATGAGTCTCGAGAATTTCAATAATTTTAGGCATATTTTGTATTTTCTTTCCTGTGAACTTTGTGGTCATACCTATAGCTATTTTGTTTATTTATTTATTTTT
>PVJS01028354.1:0-25565 GCA_004027185.1 Glis glis | reverse complement strand
TACTTGGGAGGCTGAGACAGGAGGATCACAGGTTCATGGCCAGCCTCAGCAACTTAGTGAGGCCCTCCGCAGCTTAGTGAGACCCTGTTTCAAAATAAAGAATAAAAAATAGGGCTGGGAGTGTAGCTCGGAGGTAGAATGCCCCTGGGTTCAATCCCCGGTACCACAAAAATAGATAGATAGATAGATAGATAGATAGATAGATAGATAGATAAAACAGAGTCTCTCACTAACTTGCTTGGGGGGTGTCACTAAGTTGCTGAGGCTGACCTCGAACCTGTGATCCTCCTGTCTCAGCCTCCCAAGTAGTGGGATTACAAGCATGCACTAATGCTCCTGGCTTCCATAAAGGTTCTGACACATTTTTCTTTACAATCCAGTACAGCTCTTTCTTGCCTGTGCTGCCACCTCGCCCACCTCATGAGTAATAAGAATGCCAAAGTGGCACCTATGGAATTTCCAAAGACAGTGACATCTTTCCATCCATCTTAACCTGGAATCAGAGACATCAAGAAGAGAAGTCCTAAAAAAAAAAAAAAAAGAAGAGAAGTCCTGTTTTCCCACCGTCTGAGCGAGCTCCACTCTACAGTCCAGCTGTGTGCACCTCGAGAGACCCCTACGGAAACCGCTTCCTCCACTCTGCAGATGTTTTCTAGCTTCCAAGCTGAGCTCACAGCTGGACCAGCCCCACTCCAGACAAACCTTCTCACAGTTCCTGGAGCCTCTGCTTCACCAACACCTCGAAGTTTGGGGAAGATTTTGAAGTCTTGTAAAAGGCAACAACTCCTCACAGTTCAGATTGTTGAACTACTACCTTGATCTATTTTAGTTTCAACTTTTAAAAATAATTCCACCTCCTCTGAGGGAGGGAACAAGAACAGAGCGGCCTCATGGGCAAGAGACCCGCACGACTTCTGCTACTGGTCTCCCTATTCCCACACCAGACAGAAGCCGCAGCAAGACTTAGCTCCTTTTCCAGGTTTCCAAAAATATTGCTTCTGGAAAGCCTGAGAAAATCAGAATTCACAGAGGAAAATCCCATTCGCCTGCCATTGTCCCTTGTGTCATTACCTCAGGCTCCAGCCGGGCTTAATCACCTCCTGGGGCTTCTTTGTTATAAGAAAAAACCTTGTAGAATGGTCTTCTCCCTTCCCAAAATCCCATTTTAACTAGACCATGCCTGTTTTTGCAGACATCTCTTTCTGCAAGGAAGTAAATATATTCCAACTTCACCTCCAATTTGCCTCAACCATGAAAAGGGAAATAAAAATATTCACTATATAATGTTCATTTGGGTAAAAATTTGTAGTTAAAACACTTTATCCTTGCCAAGATTGTTTTTTCTTTTTGCCTTTTCCTTATTTGTTCATGTTGGACAAATATCTGTCTTTGTCGAATTTGTTTTACCCTCAAAGTAGAAAGTTTCAATAAAAGTAAACAAGGTGTACCTTATACATTTATGCTACATTTTTTGCATTGCCAGGGAATGAAAATTTTATACAGAAAAAAAATGCATTGATAATAAAATGGTGAATAACCAGTTTACCTCAAATCATAAATAAACTTGTAAAAGTTGGTTACTTAACTAAAAATCAACTTAAATATAAAAAGCCGTTAACTTGGATGCTTCACTGAATCATCTGTTTCATGAGAAATGATGACCAAGAGAAGGAGCATTATTTTTTCTTTCATATGAAGAAAGGCCTGATTTCTGAATTCTGACTGCCCGGAACATGAATGTTCATTTTAACTTCCTAGAACGCAGCACCGTGTCTGTTTATTCACGTGGCTTGGTTTAATTGCTAATTCGATGTTGTTTCTGAAGTACTTAAAATTCAGTAATGAAGACTCACATAGTGAAGTATTATGTAGACTAATTAATGAATATAGAATGCCACAGAATGCCACATGAAGTTATTGCAAATGCCAACTGTTATCATCGTACATGTCAGGCTTAATTTTGCTTCGGCATCCACTGAGCTGGGTCTCTAATTCTGTATTCACGACTTCATTTAGTTTAGGGCAATGGCCCTCGGATCTTCCCTAGATTCTCAGTATAGTAATCTTCTACTTAGTGGAAAACCAGGGAAAGAAGCCCGGTTTTCAGGAAGGAAATCCAGATATTTAGTTTAAAGGGTAGTTCTGCCATTTGCTAGCTTTCGGATCCTGCCAACCTCTTTGGAACTCACTGTCATGAGTTTTAAAATGAGAATAATTGTACTTGAGAAGTTGAGACTGGAGGATCGCAGGTTCAAGGACAGCCCCAGCAGCGTAGTGAGACTCTCAGCATCCTAGCAAGACCCTGTTTCCAAACAAAAAATAAAAAGGGGTGGGGTTGTAGCTCAGAAGTAGAATACCCCCTGGGTTCAATCCCCAGCACCGTATACACACAAATAATAATATGAGAATAATAATATGCATTCATTCAACATTTATTTACTGCATACATATCCTGTTTGAACCTCGCTTTGGGAATGCAGCAGCGGGGACAGCACTGCCCTGCCTCAAGGAATCTAGTGGGTGGTACCACATGTGTGGTGCCATGAGGAACCAGAGCCAGTTACCATGGAAGCACATTAAAGGATCAACTCATAGCATCGTGGGGAAGATTAAATTAAATATTGCTTAGAGAGCAACTGACACCACGCGTAGCCCATGGCGGATACTATCAGTCGACTCCAGAAAGTTTTATGATTCTGCTTTCACGTGCCTCTCAGAACCTCTGACACAGCTGAATGACTAAACACGCAGCTACGCACTATGAGGGGAGATTCCATTTTTAGAAGCCTCTGAAGTTTGTTGGCCTTGCTTGATAAAATAAGGTCAAGTCTGGAAAGAAAATACCTCCTAGCCAATGAAACCAAGTGATACTTAAGTAACTCTCCTAGGACTTCAGGTTTCAGGGGAGAAGTCCACGCAGATGCATAGATTCTACCATATTTGTCAAAATCAATTCCATTGGTCAACTCATATGCAAATTGTTTGACTTGAAAATTCAAACTTCTTTTATTTACAGATAGTGTACTTTATTTGTTGGACAATTGGTGGTGGATCACTGAATTTCCATATTCAGTTATATCAAGGCTTATTACAAATCTATATGTACTGAGGCTTTCCTTGCTAATGTAATTCTGAATTATATGGTCCTCTTTCCTTAAATTGCTTTTTAAAATGTTTATTTTAAGCTGGGCGTGGTGGCGCATGCTTGTAATCCCAGTACTTGGGAGGCTGAGACAGGAGGATGTGGGTTTGCGGCCAGCCTCAGCTATTTAGTGAGGCCCTCCGCAACTTAGTGAGACCCTGTTTCCAAATAAAAGACTAAAAAATAGGGCTGGGGGAGTAGCTCAGAGTTAGATTGCTCCTGGGTTCAATCCCCAGTACCGCAAAAAAATATATATTTTAGTTGACTAACACGATAGAAAAGATAATGTCTAAGTCTTGGACTTTGCTTTAATCCTCAAAAAAGATTCAATTGGTCTTGAGGTACTGACATAGTGTCAACTTTTGAAAGAAAAAAATAACCCTTGAAAATGACCAGGAGAACAGAAGAATGCTGACCACACAGCAGGGAGTTGTTTGCTGAATTAATATGCTTTATACTGTAGCTGGTTTCCCTGAATGGAAATTGCTTAAATGACTAGTAAGTCACTACCTTTTTTCATTAAATATGAAGCAAAACCATCTGAAAGTAAAGTATATTGATCACTACCATGTAGTACTGAAGTGATTGTGTATTCATAGTTGATTAATAGATACCCCGTCTTCTAGAAAGATTGGTTTTAGAGAATTTATACTATTTAGGAGACTGAAGCAGGAAGATCATAAGTATGAGGCCAGCCTGGGAAACTTAGTGAGACCCTGACTCAAAGGAAAGTAAAAAATAAAAAGATGGAGGTGTACCTCAGTGGTAACGTGCCCCTGGGTTCAATCCCCAGTACTGAAAACAAAAACAAAAACAAAAACAAAACAAAACACCCTCATGACATAGAGTTTCAAATGGGTGAGGCAGGATCAGAGAGCTAGTAAATGGGAGAAAAATCATTTAAATTAAATATTTAGTTTTCCTTATTGAAGATCCAGGTTGTTTCTCTGATTTTCTGCTAAATACAAGGTTACTATGTTGAGAAGCTAGGGAATAACAGGGTTATTCCCACATGAAATATAACAGTAAATACAGAATTAGGTATTAGGTATGACGGCTAATTCAGTAATGAGATCTAGCTGAGGATCAAGTGGAACTCTGCTACACAGCTAAGGTAATACTAAATGGTAGGATCGCTTTGGAAAACAGTTTGACAATTCCTTACAAAGTATTCTCATCCAGGCATGGTAGCACACACCTGTAATCCCAGTACTTGGGAGGCTGAGACAGGAGGATCTCAAGTTTGAAGCCAGCCTCAGCAACTTAGCAAGACTTTCAGCAACATAGCAAGAACCTGTTTCAGAATAAAAAAATAAAAAGGGCTGGAGGTGTAGCTTCCGAGTTAGAATTCCCCTGAGTTCTGTCCCCAATACTACCAAAAAAAAAAAAACTAAAAAAAAATGGTTTACCTCTAGGGACCGAGCCTGAAAGCAGGGAGGAGTGTAGCAGAAAATTAGTATTATTTTTTAAATTTGTATTCTTTCCTATTTGATCTTTTCATCTAGTCAATATATTACTTTGATTCAAAGTACTAAAATAAAGGAAATTTAATATGTTTCTCAAACATTCTATCCAATTAGAGAATATTTTTTCCAAGCTTAAATCTCATTACTAAACCAGATCCAATGATACATTTTTTTATTATTTATTTATTTATTTATTTATGGTACCGGGAATTGAACCCAGGGGCATTCTACCTCCGAGCTGCACCCCCAGCCCTATTTTTTATTCTTTATTTTGAAACAGGGTCTCACTAAGTTGCAGAGGGCCTCACTAAGTAGCTGAGGCTGGCTGTGAACCCGGATCCTCTGGTCTCAGCCTCCCAAGTACTGGGATTACAGTACCATGCCCAGCTCCAAGGATAATTTCTTAAATGATAAATAATCTTTTCTATGTTAAGTTTTCAACCACGTTGGAGATGTACATTGGAACTCACCACCATTATCTGTGAGCGTCTCTCTGTATTTAAGCATTTCCTAGGCGCCATACAGTAGAATCCATGCCGTATCACAGGTAACCCCTTCAAGGAGTTCACTTTCTGGGAAAGAAAAGGTCTGAGGCCAGTGCATGAACTCAGCTGGCTCAGCACCACCTCACCCACCATGACTGATGTGGAGGAAGCACCGGCTTCCTCTTAACATGGAAAGATGCACAAGGCAAGTTTCCTTCTCCATCCAAACAGGCCAAGACCAGAGGAGTCAGAAAAATGGGTTCCAGGTGAGAATGCTCGTAGGGAGTTTTATGTGACACAGAGGAAAGCAAAGCGCATTCATTTTCCTCTCCTCCCAGCTGTTCTAGTGGCATTAAGCGCTGCTACCCTACCCATACACATCTGCTTGCAGACTGACATCTGCACTTGATTGCCTTCAGGTGTAAGAGCTTGAAAGTCAATGTGAGCCTCACTGGCCCGCGGAAACCCGTGGACCTCTGCAGGTGTATCTGGAGAACTAGAGGTGAGATGGACTTTCTAAAGTCAGAGATGACATGCATTAAAAACTTAGGAAATGGCTTGCAGGACGTTTTATATTTACGTATTTAGAGCATTTTTTAATAAAGCTTCTGCGCAGCTCAGGAATAAAACTGAGAGATCTGTTTCTTCTCAAAGAAGAGAAAGGTCTGCGGCTTATGCCAGACACTTTCTATTTGCTATGACAAGTTGTCTAGATGCTGAGAACTTAGAGACCCCAAAGCGACGAATCCATTTAGGATGAAGCAGCTACGGAAAACCGAGACTGAGTGATGATGGAAATCAGTACAAGATATTTTCCATTGGGGACTTTCTCATCTAGTTTAAAAAAATACTGTCAAAAAAAACTAGGAGGAAATATCAAAATGTCATATTTACAAATACCTGAGTCAGCTAACTTCTTGAAAAATATGTCTCCAAAGAACACTCCTGAAATGGCCTGGATTAGGCTGGAGAGAATAAAACTTAATAGATGATTAAGTTTTCTATCAAATAGAGATAAATGCCATTTATTTGTGCATCCTGGTTGTCCCCCTGAGGGTGCTCTTGTACTATCTTTCCATTTTGTCACCAGTTCTAGCAGAGTTAATTAATCAAAAATCACAGTGGTAGTCAAATTTTTACTTTGTTGCAGAATATTAATTATATACATGCATACTCATAGCTACATCATTTTTTTAAAGAATGATAGCAGGCGATCGCAGAGGAATAAGATGTCTTTCTTTCTTATGTCTCTTCCCTAATAAACTTTAGATCTTTTTGACATCCAACTCCAGACAGTATATAGTTGTTGAATACAAATTTTTTTAGTAGTAGGGAAAAGAAAAGAAAATTCAAAACAAAACAGACGGTGATACTGACCTCAAATATTTTAAGATCCAAGTATGAATGATAATATATATAATAATATAACCTACAACATAAAAATTTATTACATCATAGTATGCTATATTCTAGGTATACAAATCTTAACTACTCATCCTAACAGTCCCATTGAATAAGAGCCATTACTGTTCCCAATTTAGAGTTAACTAAACAGAGACACATCTAGAAAGTGGAGGTCAGGGTTGGAACTCAAGCCCTTGGATCCAGATGTTAGGCTTCTTTAGGCCCTGTCTATTCTACAGTAGGAAAAAAATCCCACTAAAAATACCAATATAATCAATAAGGCTGTTGAGAACAAATCTAAAGAAAGAAGAGCGAGGCCCTTATAGAAAAAATTATCCAATTATAAGGAAGGGCATTTAACAATCCTTTAAGAGCTGGAGGGATATATGATGTTCAGAGTGGAAAGGGAAAGATGCCGTTTTCTCCATAATTGGTGGATGGTTTCAATACACATTCAATCAAAATATCGATAAATTTTAATTTACTAGGCTTATCCTATTCACATGAAAGAGCACAGTCCAAGAAGAGCCACTACGGAAAGTTAGGACTTGCTTCAGTATCTACCGAGACGTGATAATACAGTAATTAAAATGATGTGGCATTTGTGCACAGAAAGATTAAGAGATCAATGAGACAGGATGGAGAGCCCAGAAACAACCCTATGCATATAAGAGGATTTTGCATATGGTGTTAAAATGCGATGAATAAAAAAATATTGTGCTCAAGGAAAAAAAAAGCCAGGAAAATTGGCTATCCATAAGGGATGAAATAAAACAAGATTTCTAACACATTCCATATGCCAAAATAAATTCCAGATGGATTATAGACTTAAATGAGAGAAGAATAAAATATCAGTGAAAAATTTTATGACCTCATGGTATGCAAAGGTTGTGCAAATAAAACAATAATGACTCTATCCAAAAAAAGTAGGTAAATTTGCTTAAAAATTAAAATATCTATAGAATGAAGGCTTTCACAGACACAACAGACAGGAAGAAGAAATTGGCAATGTAACTTTTTTCCACAAAAATGGGCAAAGGATATGCAGAGGCAATTCATAGATGAGAAACTTCATGGAGCAAAGAACCCTGACTCATCCTGCTCCACGTCACTAGAAATCAAGACAATGCAAATGTTAATTAAAATTACAATGAGATTCTATTTTATATACTTTAAGCACTTTATTCTTATTTTATTTAATTTTCATGGTATTGAGGATTGAGCCCATGGGCATTCTACCACTGAGCTACACCCCTAGCCCTTTTTATTTTTTCTTTTGAAACAGTTCCTCATTAAGGTGCACGGGCCTCGAACCTGCGATCCGATCCTCCTGTCTCAGCCTCCTAAGTACCGCTGTAAGTATTGTAAATTCATCAGATATAAAAGGACATGTGGTGTGTACTGCCATTTATGTAACTTCGTAAGCATGGAAAACAATGCACTATTTTGCATATAAATTATGTCTTAAATGCATCAAAAACATGAAAAGGAAATAAGATTTAAAAAGGATAGAAGAGGAAAAAGGGGATTTTAACTACTTTTAAAAAAGATTTGAAGCAAATATGGCCAAATGTCAACATCTATTACACTCATGTGTTGACTATATGCATGTTCATTATATTATTTCCTTGGTCTTCTATAGCTTTGAGAAAATTTTAAATATGTTTTACTGTTCAGTTTTGACTTTGCAAAACTACAATATTTCCACAGATTTTGTTCATGTCTTCTGAGTATTCAAATGAATGTACTTGCTAGTTCAGGTCATTCAATTAGGGAATATAAAGTATGAAATTCCATCCCGCCCCTCAGGAGTTCATGTGAACTCCTACTGATGTGAAGAAAGAAAAGATGATTTGGCAACAGGTAATTTTTTTAAAAATCACCAGTACTAGCCAGGCATGGTGGCACATGCCTATAGTTCCAGTACTTGGGAGGCTGAGACAGGAGGATCAAAGTTCAAGGCCAGCCTTGCCAACCTATCCAGGCTCTCAGCAACCTAGCAAGACCCTATTCCAAAACAAAGAGTAAAAAGGGCTGAGAATGAAGCTTGGAGGTAGAATGTCCCTGGGTGTTCAATCTCTGGTACCAAAAAAAAAAAAATCATCAATACCACAAAAAAATAAAGGAAAGAAATAAAGAGGGAGGGAGGGAGGGAAAGAAGGGAAGAAGGAAGGGAGGGATGAAAAAAGAAAATTGATAGCCACTCATCTAAGAATAGTGAACAGGCTAGGTTAGGATTCTGGAAGTAAATGTGGACATTTGCTATGAAAGTTGGGGGTTGGAATGAATATGCTTCTAGTATGTGTGTATGATGGCTTTTGAAATTGTTTCTGAGAGAGACTAAAATGAATGTATTTTTTGAAAACATCATACTGTAGAACAGGACACTTTAAGGGTTTTTGTCATGTTGTTGCTGACAGCCTCTTAAGAACCAGGAGCTATCTTCATATAGAACAGGTCTATTAGTTTCCAATTTAAAATGTGTTTATAAGAGTTTGGTTTCCAACAAAGGGCATATTTATTATATTTCTAGAATAAAAGATAGACCTTAGAATTTGAAAGTACTGTCTAATGCAAATTACATTCTTATCTTACTAAATCACAACTTTCATAATTTTTGTCTAAAAAAAACTTTTTGAGGTTGTTTTAAAATATGTAAACACCAGCATCAAATTCAGACCCAGTTTGGGGGAAGAAATTACCAATACTAAAATTTCTCTGGAACTGTAGTTATGGAGTATAAGAGCTATTCTGGAGATGAAAGTAGAAAGGTATTTAAAAGGTAAACATAAGAAGTTGATTTCTGCTACTTCCATTTCTCAAATTAGAAGGGACCTTCAAGCATTGCAAGGAAAATACATAATATACCACTATTTGCAAAGCTGTGAGTGTTATCATAGCCCCTTTCCTCGCTACATTTTATGTTATACTGTGTTACAAAAACAACAAACGGGACTTTCTTAGGCTAGATAGGCCAAGGCTATTATGACAGGTCCTCTCCCCAGGGCACTGGCACAAGTCTCAGGGTGTGGGGATGAGGAGATGGGATGGCTGGGCCTGAGAACAAAATGAGTGAAAACTTCATGCTGTGTTCAAAACCGCACTTTGCAATAGCAACCAACCACTGTCCTTAGAAGGAGCTAGCCCTCCCTTCCCATGAGACTTTGTAATCCCTCAAAAAAAAGGGGGGATCCCAGTGGACCTGCCTTTCTGAAATTTAAAGCTGGCATAAATGAAATTGAATTGAATGGAATCTTTGCAACATATTTATAAAGAAGATAAGAGGGACAGAATGGGCATAAGTATAGAGCTCAGGTTGGGGGAGGGGAGTTGGATAAAATATTTGGGTTTTTTCGTTTTTTGCTTTTTCTTCATTGGTGCCTTATGATTATATGGATAAAATATTTGAATATAAAATGTTGAAATCGGTGAGGTTTCTAAAATACACAAAAGTATTGCCTTAATTTTTATTTTCTTCCTATCTAGTGAAAACATAATTTCTATGACTTTTCTATTGAATTTTTCTTCTGAGATCTCTGCTTCCAAACTTGAAAATACACTACTTGGCAAAATGGTAAAATCTAAATAATAAAAGGCATAATCACTAAATGGATATTCAAGGAAAAGGGTACTATGATTTCTACAAGGAAAATGTATCTAATTGTTCACATTCTATGAGAAATTTAAATTTTGATCCCCCAAATTTTATTTATTTATTTATTTATTTATAAATAGATAGATAGATAGATTTGGATTTTTATGAAGATGTTCTGTTTCACCACCAAAGAACATATTTTTCGATTTTCATTGCTTAACTTTGTGACCATGAGTCTCCAAATATTTCTAAATGTTCACTGAGGGTCAAAAATCACTGATGTGATGTTTCATTAAAGATAAAGAAACAATGAATATTTGCTGTGTGTGCCTATCATATACAAAGCTATGACTTATGTGCCATCAAATTATGAAAATATAGCTTGATTTCAAAGAAGGCACAATGTATATGGATATACAAAGTTATTTGTATGAATATCTAAAGAGTAGAATATAAATATCAGTTTAAAACTCCATGCCATAGCTTCCCTTTATCTGTAGTCTCGTTTTTATGGTTTCAGTTATCCGTGATCAGCCCTGATCTGAAAATATTAAATGGAAATTTTCAGAAATAAGCAATTCATAAGTTTTTTTTTTATTTTATTTTATTTTTTGCGGTACCGGGGATTGAACCCAGGGGCGTTCTACCTCCGCGCTACACCCCCGACCCTATTTTTTATCCTTTATTTTGAAACCGGGTCTCATGAAGTTGCAGAGGGCCTCACTAGGTAGAGAGAGAGAGAGAGAGAGAGCCGAGGCTGGTCGCGAACCCGGATCCTCCGGTCTCCGCCTCCCAAAGTACTGGGATTACAAGCGTGCGCCACCACGCCCGGCTAATTCCTAAGTTTTAAATTGCACATCACTCTGAGTAGTAGGATGAAGTCTCAAGTTGTCCCACTGTTCTGGCCAAGACATAAATCGTCCCTTTATCCAGTGTATCCAAGCTGTATATGCTACCCACCTAGTAGTAGCCATCTTGGTTGTCAGATCAACAGTCATGGTACCACAGTGCTGTGTTCAAGTAATATTTATTACACTTAATAATGGTCCCAAAGAAAGATGGAAAAATAGATGAACTCTGGTACTATTTAGCAACACTATGGGGCATAAAAAAGTTTACAATCATTTATGTTCTCCACCCTCTACTCATTCTGATAGATAAAATGTTGTAAAAACACATTAAGTAAGTTAAGTAAATGTAACATATAGAATTTTACATGAAGAAGGTTACTTTAAAAAAATAAAAAACAACACTAAAATTTACTGATCTCCCTTTATATTAGTAGATGGATTTATAAATAAGCAGTTAATAGCCAGGCATGGTGGCACACGCCTATAATCCCAGTACAGGAGGATTCCAGGTTCAAGGCTAGCCTCAACAACTTAGTAAGACCTGCTTCAAAATAAATAAGTAAAAAGGGCTGGAGGTGTAATTCCTCAGTACCAAACAAAATAATAAAAGGAAGAAAAGAAAAGGAATAAGCAGTTAAGAAAAAAACAGTTTGGACGAATTATGTACTAAATTTTGTCAAGTTTCAATAAATGTTAATAGATTCCCATCTTCCTTTTTGTCTCTGTCCGTCCTTATTATATTACGTTTTCATTTAACCTCAAAATATGTTACAAAAAATTTAATTTGCCTATATCCTCAAAAGTACGATAAAAAATAAAGGTAAGACTCTAGTTACTTAGAATCTTTATTGTCTTAAAGAACCAATGTGCAAAGCCTAAACAATAGTATCTTTCTGTTCAACTCTAATAAAGTTTGATCAGCTGTTATCAAACGATGCGCTGTCCATTATAGGCTATAAATACCGTCAACCTTCTTATTATCTGTTCAGCCTTTCAATTTTAATATGTCCAAAACAACTGCAAAAACAGGGCAAATTATGTCTGTCCTTACTAAATGCAGAACATCTACTAAGAAGAGTTGGCAGTAAGCAATAATTTTGACCAATTTACATAATAAATTCAGGGGAGATTGCAACATGCTGACAAGCATTATCCCAATCTTACAAAATTAGATTTTTGGTTATACATTTATTTTGTATTTGAATCTGTGCCTCCTCCAAAGCAGGGTGGGTAGTAAAATCACCTCGGAAGGTCTGATTTATATATATAACTTCAAAGACTGCATAATTATGCAAAAGGCTTAATAAAGAGAAAATGTTTTGTAACATGTTATATCATAAAGGAGTGGACTGCACACATTACTGGGGAATTTGCCAGCATTGCCAAGGAATTTTTTTTTACTTCAAAACAAATGATTGCTTATAATTGTATGACTGCTAAGTGCTAATTATTTGTTACTGAAATTTTAAAATATTTCTGCTGTTGCCTACTTTATTTTTAATGAACGAAACCCACCATACACCCAGAAGAAGAGAGTCTCGATTATTTCATTCTAAACTCACTGATCCTCAATTATTATTTTCCAATTGGAACCGGAAAGTATCAATGATTGTGCAAGACATGTATAAAATGTTTCATGCAAAATGCTGTCTTACTGTTGCATCTTTATTCAACATCAGCTTCCAGATGGGAACTATTTTTCATGGTTCATAAAGCCAAATCCAGCTGCTACATTTGGACCTACATAAGGAATCCACATTTTATTGCCTTCCCAGTGCTTATAAAACAATTGCTATTGTTTCTTTAGTCCTGGTACAACTCACTCTTCCCCGTGCAAATGAGATATCCAAAAAGAACTTTGAATGTCTTTATAGTTGATTACTTAGCAGTGCTATGTGTAATAGGATCCTGATTTTACAACATTTTCTAAATATCTAAGCTACCTTAAACAAAAACAATCTTCAATGGTAACCGTAGAGTGAGCGAATTAACAAAAGTGTTCATACAATTTCCTATTAAACCCCACAATGGTTATTAAATACTTCTGTAATCTTAGCTTTATTAAGAGACAGGAAGTGCACGGTTTCCTTCCCCTCCTTGAGCAGCTAATCTGGGCCTTTCATGGTCATGCGTTTGGAATAACCATGGGGTTTCCACCACAGCATAGTCTTCCCACAGCTAAATGGAATTAACCCTGTCAAGACTCAAAAAAAAAAAAGAAAGAAAAGAAAAAAAGGAATGCATCTCATTGTTAGAATGGGAATATATTTGGAACTTTGAGTGAATAGCAGTTATAGTAAAATACAGTCAATTTTTGCTTAGGACATTTTCAGTAGGGCCACCAATAAAAAAAAAAAAGAAGCACCAATTTCAGAAAATGGGAATTACTCAGCTTGCACAATTACCTATGGTTAATTTTTTCCTTGCTATCTATAGATGACAAATGTTTGGTGTCTTCTCAATCATGTTTACTAAATACTTTTTAGTTTCCGAATTAACATCTGCTGCTCCTTCCCCCCCCAAAAAAAAAGACCAAAAACCCTAGAAGGGAAAAAATAGAGAGAGAGATAGAAAAGTGAGTGCCTAGTGAGTTAATGCAAGAGTATGACAGAGAGGCGAGTTTTCTATGAATTGGGAAGCAGAGACTATAGTAAACTACCAGATAATCCCTGTCCTGCTGTGTGGCTGCCCCAGAGGTCTGATACAGCGCCAAAGCCTCTTACGCATACTGAGACAAAGCTTATTTCCAGCAGAATTCAGCTCCTGGAGCCGCCATGCTGCACCCTGCCAGCCCCCAGTGGCACAGACTCTGTGTTCTGCTTCCTGCTGTTTATATTTACTTCTTTGCAAAGCCACAATGGCTGCAAAAACAAATACTTGCTATGCAATGCTTTGTACTGACGCAGGTACACTGCTCCGCTCCTTTTTTTTTTTTACATGTACATAGCTTGTGCAAATAGGTTTTTAATACATTCCAAGATGAATTTGGTAATTATAAACCAGTTTAGAAACCCACGCTAAACAACAGGTCATACAGTCGCCATTTCTATTCCAGAATAATTCTCAGTTTTTGACCCTTGTGCAAAGATGAACAAATGTGTATTCAGAAAGACAGTCATTTGAATCTCCCCATTTCCCCTGCCTTGTCAGGACCCAATTGATATTCTGTTTGGATTTTAACTGCAATCTTTTTGACCTTTGGCAAAGGATTGTGCTGAATTATCCAATCTAAAGTTTTGGAATAAGCTTTCAAGTTGTTTTTTTTTTAAATTGGACTAACTAGAATATAGGTGATTTCAGGAAGATATTTTTATTTTAATTCAATTCTATTCAGTCTTCCTAAAAATAAGATTATGTCCATTTTGTCCATTTAAATACATAGGCTGCAGAAGTGTTTGCAGTTTTTCTAGTACAAGAATGTCTCCTAAATCCTCTAATGTAATCTGACACAGTAACAGAGTCCATTTTTTATAAAGGGAAAATCAATAAAGATTAACTTAAAGGTAATCATATGTAAAATTAAAAAATGACTTCAAGCTTTTTAGTATTCCAGACTAATATAAGCACTAAGAATACTGGGTGATGAATATATTTCATATTATTTTAAAACTCCATACTGAAAAAGAAACTTTTAGAACACAAAAGAAAATAATAGTATTACTGCTATTAAATTAAGATATAGATTGCTTTTAGGGGTCATCTTTCTACTTATGCCATGATTATTTCAAACTCTAAAAAATATGTTTGAATATTTCTCAGCAGAGATATTACACCAAGATAATAGAAAGTTCCATGCGTACATCATGGATTTAAGCTTTGAGAATCTGACTGATAATCAAGATATATATGACCTTTTTGTTTTCAGTTACTTATGTATTTTCTTTATTTGGGGAGTGATTTAAATCCATTAATAGTTCATATAAATTTTTAAAATTCACCATGTTCCTTTCCAGAAGTGAATATTTAGATCAAGAAAAAAGAAATAATTCAAATATTAATCTTATAATCTCCATTTTCAGCTTGGATGGGCCCTAGAAAATTACAAGCTTATTTTCACAGACACTTGCTTTTCTAACCTATCAGGGACTACATCCTTTCTAGTTTCCTAAGAGTCCCAATCACCACTATGAAAGACTGAAACTACTGAGATTAAAATAAGTAAATTTACAACCCCAAAGAATATAAAAATACAAATAAGCAAGGTATTGCATGGCATCCCATTTGGTTCAAGCATTAACCAACACATTTGGCAATGACTCATTTTACTTAAATTACTAATGTTTGCTGATTCCAGAAATATTATATCACACATGAAAGATTTTAAACTACCGTTTTAATAATTTCCTTCCTAAGCATTTTAAGACAAAAAGTGAAGGTAATGCTATTAACCTTTGTGTGTATGTATGTGTGTGTGTTAGTGTGTGTGTGTGAAACTGGGGGTTGAACCATGGGACACTGTACCTCTGAGCTACAACCCCAGCGTTATTTATTTATTTATTTATTTACTCATTCATTCATTCATTCATTCATTCGAGACAGGATCTGGCTAAGTTTAAATGGAAATGGCCATCAGGTAAGGCAGAAGAATGGTAAATAAATCCACTGATTGGAAGGCAAACACAGAACAAAATTAATACAAAATGAAGACAGGATTCTCAACTAGGATTTTCCTTCACTATTGTTTTTCTCCTTTTTGGAAAATGGTGGATAAAATCTATGTTAATAACAGTTGCCATGATTTTGCTGATGCCTCTAAGTAACTCTCCCTCTGAAATAATATTTCACAGTTCCAAAATGGTGCTTGTGGATATCAGCTTTTGTTTGCTGTATTGGCTCTTGTTCTTCATACCTTAAATCATAAATGGTACCTTGGTCTTGGTCTTCATCCTCAAGATCGGACACTCTTAGAGGCAGAGAGAGTGTTTTTCTGGACCTAGCCCTCAGGATAACTTACACTTTTAAGATGGGAGAAAGAAGAAAGGGAGAATCCAGAAGCGGAAATCCCTTGTCACTAGAAATTGCTAGTCACTAGTAATTGTCACTAGAAATTGCCTGGTAAACTAACTTTACAAGACTGTCCCCAATGAAACTCATCAAACAGAAATGAAATGTGGTGAAACATTCTAAACTCATATGCCATCCTTGGACTTAGAGGAACTTTGTTTTCCCTCATTTAAAAACAAAGGTGAGAAAAAAATGACCTTCTAATTCAGTGCTTCCCAAAAATATAATCTTGACAATAGTTCCATGAGAAAAGGATTCAGTGGTCAAACAATATTAGCAAACATAGCAAATATACCATTAACAGAGAGATACTCAGCCCACATTAATATACTAAACATTCTGAGAAATATGGAATAAATGTCTCATTTTAATCTAGTGGTTTTTTCTTTTCTAATATACTTGTATTGGTGCATTGTTATAACACATCATAATGAAGTTCAGAGTGATAGGGACATATGTGCACACAGCACTTGGTGTTTTGCAAACTTGACCAGTGATAAGTTGTTATTGCGGTTGACTTTGTTATTCTTATTGTACCTGTTAATATCTGGGAAGCAATGTTCTGACTCGTCTGTGGTAAAATAAAAGCTATTCTTTTTTCATTCTATCATAATGAACATATGAGCTTGCATTTGTTACATGAATCATAAAACCCAATCATTTTTACTTAAGATAATAAAGAATCTCCCTGAATGTTTGAATTCCACCTAGCTAGAGCTACACTCACTAACTACTAAAGCTCTCAATAAAGTAAACTCCAGAGATTCCAAGATAACGACAGAGGGAGACACCATGTCGTGATTCTTCTGAGACTCTGATCTCAATTGCTGAGAAAGCAGCTTCTTGACAAGAGAAGAAAAGCAGCGAAAAACTGAACTACACAACAAAAACTTTGAAACGCAATGGAATCAAAGCCAAAAGACAGAACAGAGGACAGGAAAGAGCTCCAAGCACCTTACCTAGGGAATGGCAGCGGCAGCGGAGGCGGAAGCGCCATCTTGGCCAGGCTGTGGCATTGTGGCTTCCACAGATCACCAGTAGGGAAGCCAGCCACCTATTGTAAGTCCAGCAACTGCAGAGTATCAGCAACACAAGCAAGCAGCAACTCGCTCCATGATTGACAGAGTTTTAATGGTGGCAGCAGCAGCAGCGGCAGTGGCAGCGCCATTCTTAGCCAGGCTGCGCCTGCCTACATTGCAACTTCCACAGACCGCGAACAAAGAATCCAGTGACCTGTTGTAAGTCCAGAAACTGCAGAGCATCAGCAGTGACGGAGAGCAGTGGCTTGCTCCACGCTCGACAGAAACCTGGACAGAGGCAGCAGAAGCAGTGGTGACATAATCATGGCCAGGGTGCACCAGTGGCTACCGGCATTGCGGCTTCCACAGACCTATGGCAGGGAAACCAGCGACCTGTTATAAGTGCAGCAACTACAGAGCATCAGCAACAAAAGCAAGCAGCAACTCGCTCCATGCTTGACAGAGTTTTGAATGGCGACAGCAGCAGCAGCAGCGGCGCCATTCTTAGCCAGGCCATGCCTGCGGCTGCCGGCATCACAACTTCCACAGACCACCAACAAAGAAGCCAGCGACCTGTTGTAAGTCCAGCAATTGCAGAACATCGTTGGCAAAAGTGAGCAGCGGCTCACTCCATGATCGACAGAGACCCCAACAGCGGTGGCAGTGGCAGGGTCACGTATTGGCTAGGCCGCGCTGGCAGATGCTGGCATTGCGGCTTCCACAGACCGCCAGCAGGGAAGCCAGCGACCTGTTGTAAATCTAGCAACCACAGAGCATCAGCAATGAGGGGGAGCAGTGGTTTACTCCACGCTCAACAGAGACCTGGACGGTGGCGGCAGCAGCGGCGGCGGCACCATGTTGGCCAGGCTACCGGCATTGCGGCTTCCACAGACCATCAACAGGGAAGCCAATGACCTGTTGTAAGTTCTGGAAGCTGCCAGCATTGAAGCTTCCACAGGCTGCCAGTGGAGAGGCCAGCGACCTGTTGTGGGTCCAGCAACTGTGGATCAACAGTGAAAAAAGACAGTGGCTCGCTTCACGCTGAACAGAAACCCAAGTGCCCAGATGCCTGACCAGAACCTGCAGCAGCAACTGAGCCCACCCCTCCGCCAGAGATTAGAGGCAGCACTCCATGAGACTGTAAGTTAATGAGCCGCCCCAGGGGAAGACCACCCAGCATGCCACAGGGACTCGATGGCAAGTAATAGACTCACAGGGTCTGAAACTTTGCAGATCAGCCCCGTGGAGGTGGGAGTGGAGTCTGCTGTGGGACACAGTAGAAGTGCAAATAAGCAGACAGCCCCCAGCGACATTTGGGAAGGACGACCAACAGCCCGCAGGTTGCAGCAACCTTGCAGGGTTCCCGGGGATCATCACAAGACACACAGTCGTGCTACCTGGGGAAACATTAGACCAACCCAGCCCTCTTTGTGGAAAATGTGGAGTTCCATGTTTGCACAGAGTCGTGTCAAAGCGACATCCACCACTTCTGTAGGCAAAGAGAGACACAAGCCCAGACCCCCCCGCTGGTGATGTTCACCATATGTGTAGACAGAGAGAGACATAGAGACAGCCCAAGTGGAGAACGTGGAGACCCTTGCAGTGAGAGGGGCAATAGAAGCACTGGGCGCCTGCACAGGCAGTGAGAGGCACCAGGCAAGGGTCCCAATCCCTGAAAGAGACCAAGAATTGGGCTTGCAATTGGACATTATACCAAGTAAGTGAGAATAACTATTCAGTAAAGGTTATTTACCTTTAAGGCTCACCTAGTAGCAAATATCTATCTCCAGAATAAGATAGTATAAAGGGAGAGAGATTAGACATAGGAAACCTACAGAGTGAGAGAGAGCTACCAAAAGCAACAAAGACAAAAACTTAAGAATCCTGAAATCATAAGAAGGAAGAATAGCAAAGAAACAATGAGCTCCCACAACTCCACAACAACAGAACCGCCAACACAGAGATGCAAAGATTGCCAGAAGGAAAATTCGGAACTGTAATAGTAGAAATGATACAGGATTTCTGAAAAGAATTCAGAGAGAGCCTGAAAGTAATGAAGGATCAAATAAACAAAGAATCTGACACCCTGAACAGGAATCAAAAAGAAGCTCTGAAGGAAGTGAAGGATGCAATAATTGAAATGAAGGCATCAATAAAAACTATCAACAATAGACTAGACCACATGGAAAACAGAATCTCACTCTTAGAAGATGACCTCTCCAAAAATGAATGCATAGTATATAATTTAGAAAAACAATTTGACAGCATGAATTAGACATTGAAGAGATCTTGGGCAATCTTTTTTTTGTGTGTGTGTGGTACTGGAGCATTCTACCTCTGAGCTACACCCCCAGCCCTATTTTTTGTTCTTTATTTTGAAACAGGGTCTCACTAAGTTGCAGAGGGCCTCACTAAGTAGCTGAGGCTAGCCGTGAACCCAGATCCTCCGATCTCAGCCTCCCAAGTCAGGCAATCTTAAAAGAGCAAACCTAAGAATAATAGGCATAGAAGAGGAAATAGAAGCTGAAACCAAAGGACTCAATAATCTATTCAGAGAAGTAATATTAGAAAATTTTCCAAACATAGAAAAAGAGGTCGATACACAGGTACAAGAAACATAGAACCCCCAATAGACAAGATAAGAGTTTCACCACACCACATAATAATCAAACTGACAAATGTAGAGGCCAAGGAGAGAATCTTAAAGGCAATGAGAGTACAAGACCAAGTAACATTCGGAGGCAAACCAATAAGAATCACTCCTGACTTTTCAAACCAAGTCATGAAAACCAGGCGGGCCTGGAGTGACATATTCCAAACTCTGAAAGAAAACAACTTCCAGTCAAGATTCATCTTCCCAACAAAGATGTCTATCAAATTTGATGGGGAAATAAAAACCTTCCATGACAAACAAAAGCTGAAAGACTTTATGTCTTCCAAACCAGCATTAGAGAAAATGCTCAAAGAGATTAATTACAAAGAAGAAATAATAAGGAAATGCCAGAACCATAGAAACAATTATTTCCATCAAATGAACAACTAGGCAAAGAAGAACAAACACTACCTCAAACATAAACTAAAACTCAAAATGTTAGGAATAAAAACTCATCTCTCAATAATCACGCTGAATATAAATGGCCTCAACTTCCCAATCAAAAGACATAAGGTGGAAAAATGGATTAAAAATTATAAAATATCTATATGCTGCCTGCAAGAAACACCTGACAAGTAAAGATATTCACAAACTAAAAGTGAAGGGATAGAGCAAGGTAGTCTTTGCTAATGGAACTCGAAAACAAACAGGAGTAGCAACTATGGTATCAGACAAATTAGACTTCAAACCTAAACTTATCAGAAAAGACAAAGCGGGTAATTTCTTACTGGTAAAATGAACAATCCAGCAAGAGGATATAACAATAGCCAACATTTATGCCCCAGACATAGGTGCAATCACTTTCATAAAAGAAACTCTTTCTGATATTAAGTCACATATAGATCCCAATACAATAATATTGGAAGACTTCAACACACCTCTCACACCACTAGATCAATCGTCAAGACAAAAGGTCAGTAAAGATGCCTCAGACCTAAGGAACACCATAAACCAAATGGACCTACTAGACACATACAGAATATTCCACCCAACTACAGCTGAATTCACATTTTTTTTCAGCTGCTCATGATACCTTTTCTAAAATAGACGATATCCTAGGCCACAAAATGAGTTCTAGCAAATTCAAAAAGTGTGATATAATCCCCTGTGTCTTTTCAGACCATAATGGAATGAAACTAGAAGTCAACTATAAGAAAACCCAGAGAAAACTCATAAAAACATGCAGACTGAAGACCACACTGCTGAATGAGGAGTGGGTCACAGAAGAAATGAGGGGACAAATTAAGAAATTCCTAGAAACAAACAAAAACAGAGACACAACATATCAAAATCTCTGGGACACTCTGAAAGCAGTATTAAGAGGAAAATTCATAACACTGCGTGCTCACATAAGAAGAACAGAAAATCACCAAATAAATAACATAATGACACACCTCAAAGCCCTCAAAAGACAGGAATAGTCTAACCCCAAAGCCAGTAGAAGACAGGAAATTATTAAAATCAGAGCAGAAATCAATGAAGTAGAGAATAAAAAAATACAAAAATCAACAAAACCAAAAGCTGGTTCCTCGAAAAAATAAACAAGATAGATAAACCACTAGCCAACCTAACTACAAGAGAGAATCAACCCAAATTACTAAAATAAGAGATGAAGAAGGTGATATTACCACTGACAGTGCAGAAATCCAAAAGATTATCAGAAACTACTTTGAAAAACTATACTCCAACAAAATGCAAAACCTAGAAGAAATGGACAAATTTCTAGACACGTACAACCTTCCTAAGTTGAATCAAGAAGATATAGAAAATTTAAACAGACCAATAGCAATCAAAGGATTGAAGCAGCAATAAAGAGCCTACCATCAAAGAAAAGCCCAGGACCAGATGAATTTCATAAAACTTCATAAAAATTTTTTATGAATTTCATAAAATTTCATAAAAAAAATTTTATGAAATTCCCAGGTGAATTTCATAAAACCTTTACAGAAGAACTTATCCCAATACTTCTCAATCTATTCCATGAAACAGAAAGAAACAGGACTCTCCCAAATACATTCTATGAAGCCAACATCACATTAATACCAAAACTAAATAAAGACAGCTCAAGAAAAGAAAACTACAGACTGATATCAATGATGAACCTAGATGCAAAACTTCTAAACAAAATACTAGCAACACGCATTCAAAACCACATCACGAAAATCATACATTATGACCAATTCGGGTTCATCCCAGGGATGTAAGGCTGTTTCAACATATGAAAAGCAATCCATGTAACCCACCACATAAACAGAACTAAAGACAAAAATCACATGATCATTTCAATAGACACTGAAAAAGCATTTGACAAAATCCAACACCCATTCATGATAAAAACACTGCAGAGAATCAGAATAGAAGGAACAAACCTCAACATCATAAAGGCAATATACAATAGGCCCACTGCCAACATCAAATTGAATGGGGAAAAACTATGAGAGTTCCCCTTAGAAACAGGAACAAGACAAGGATGTCCACTATCACCACTCCTTTTCAATATAGTACTAGAGACTCTAGTCAGAGCAATAAGGCAAGAGAAGGAAATCAAAGGAGTGCAAATAGGAAAAGAAGAACTGAAACTATCTTTATTTGCAGATGACATGATATTATACTGAGAAGACCCCAACAAACTCAACCAAAAGGCTTATAGAACTGATCAACAAACTCAGCAAAGTGTCTGAATACAAAATCAATCTTAAAAAATCAGAAGCTTTTCTATATGCGAAACATAAATCCACTGAAAAAGAAATCCAGAAAATATTTCCACTCACGATATCCCCCAAAACAAAGCTAACCATAGTAGGAATTGCTATTCTCATTTGAGAACCAAAATTCAAAATAAAGGTATGTTTTTAACCACGGTGGCAACTGTAGCAGAAACAAGCATTTTATAGCTAGCAAACATTTTGCAAACCTTAGTTCACACACACACACAAAAGGCTTGCAAGGTAGTAGATGTTACTCCTCTCATTTACAAGTGAAGAAATACAGGAAGAGAAGTAACTTGTGCATGATCACAAGGCCAGAGGATGAATTCCAAATGAACATCCATTTGGGGCCATTTCTTTCTGCTAAATGATGCTGCTGCATCCTTTCCGGCTTCTGGGAAACTCTTTGGAGATGTTCACAGCACTCTTCTAGGACAGCTGAGCAGCTGTCGCTCATCTCTGAGCTGCTTGTCCTTTGTGTGTTAGCTTGGCCAAGACAGGAGAAGAGACGATTGAAAATAACAATTATTTGGATGTCTGGAAATTCTCAGCAGGTAAAAATGACCTGTACAAATAACGTATTTATTAAGTAGTTAAAGGTCTTCCTGCTTTTCTAGCTGGGGTTTTGTTGCATAAATTAACTTTGCTTAACCTTTGTTCGCTGTTTGCTGGCATTTAGCAATATGTCATTTCTGTGAATTGCAGCTATAATAATAACAACAATAAATACAATAACGAAGAGCTAGATGAAGTCGATATCATAGAAACAACACCCCTGGCTTCAATCCCTAGTGCTACAAAAAGATATCTTTATTATGTTTATAACTTTACTTACATTGTAACATGTTGCAAACATTTGTATATTTGTTTAGATTCCATGAACTTAAGTCAGTTTATCAAACAATAAAAACAAAGATAAACTTGTAAAAAATAAAATAAAAAGGACCCTTGGGTTAAATATTTCTGATTTTATTCTGCAGAACAGTTGAGAGGGGAGAAATGGTCTAGTGGGACTAAAATACAGGTGACTCTTTTCCTATTGAAATGTTAACCTGCCCTAAGCCACTCATTGGAACGCTGGCCCACCTCACCTGCATCTCTGGTAATGAACACAGACGGGGTAAAAATAATAGTGAAGTGGGGGGGGCAGCATAATATTGTTTACCTTTTTATTTATCAGCAGATACATTCTCAGTAATTAGTTTCCTCACCCTAGTAAAGAATTGACCAAAGTAAATGATGTACAGGGAGAAGACACAACCAGGACTGTCGTTTGGTTTTTAGCATTTTGTATAAGAAGGATTACAAAAATGCTAAAGGAAATTTTCTTTTAGTCACCAAATCTAATTTCTTACAGAAGATTATTTGAGAAAAATATAACATATATTGGTTTACTTCTGAAGATGCTTCCTCTTGTAAGTAATATTTGGGTGACTTTAAATACTATATCCAATTACAAGACCAAGGAAATGAAGCATTTGTGTGCAATACCAAACTAACAAAGCAAATTGACTCAAAACATAAAATTTTCTTATCTCTTTACAAACTGGTTATAAATTTTTTTTTGTACTGGGGATTGAACTCAGGGGCATCCTACCTCCAAGCTACATACCCAGCCCTATTTTATTTTTATTTTGAAACAGGATGTCACTAGGCTAATGAGAGTCTCACTACTTACTGAGACTGTCCTTTAACCTGCAATCCTCCTGTCACAGCCTCCCCAGTACTGAAATTACAGATGTGTGCCATCACACCCAGATTTGGCTATATATATGTTAAATTTCAGCACCCATGTGCATTTCAAACTATCACTATGCTTAGCTATGTTTTTTTCATCACAACTCTTTTATAAATTTTTCTAAGTGATACAAAAGGGAATTTATAATTTATCTAAGTGATACAAAGGGGAAATCCCTTTTGTGTTTTACTCAACTTTGATCAAATTATCTGCTGAGTCTTAGAATAATGATAGAATACCAATAGCAACAATACTAACAGATAATATTTAGTTAAAGGTTCACTTTATGCTATACACTGTGTTAATTTAATTTAATCTTTTTTTTTTCTTCTTTGCACACTGGGGATTGAACCCAGGGGCATTCTAGTACACCTCTGAGCTATACTCCCAGCCCTTTATACTTTTTATTTTGGAACAAGGTCTCACTAAGTTACTGAGGCTGACCTTGAACCTGCAATCCTCTTGTCTTGTCTCAGCCTCCCCAAGTACTGGGATTACAGGCGTGCACCAGTCCATCTCACATACTTTAATCTTCATACCCACTCTACTGGAGAAACATTAGTATTATCATAAATGAGGAAACTGGTCCTCTGGTCAAACAGCCAGCAAGAGTGGAGGTAGTGCTTTTTACCACTGGGTTATACGATACCCAGGAAGGCCTGGGTCTTAATATTTCCCTTGCTTACGCCTCTCAATTCTGGCAGAGTGAATTGGTTTGCCAGGGAAGTTTTAGAATTCACCGGATCTTGTGGAGGCATCTCAAACTAGAGATGCCTTGAGACCATGCCATACCGGACCGCTCTCCTGAGCGTCACTCTAGTTTAAAGTCACATCCCAAAGCTTTCCACAGCAGCCTTAGAGGGCGAAGAAGCCAGCACCTCAACATCTGTAACACCGAACAGCTATTTCGAGAGCCAGAACTTTGCCTGGTGTGTGTTAGGCTCTCTCTTGGGAACAGAAGGTCACCCCGCTGGTTCATAAAGTTGAAAGCAAACTCCTAGTGGAGTGATGGATGTCGCATCCCTGCACAAGATGTTCCCTGGGTGATGTGAGCCTGTTCTTGGGTGTTTTAAAGGAAATTAATTAAGGAAAAGAAACAAATTCTGGGACTCAAGCTAGCAAGCAATCTGTATGTTTACTATATTCATGCACAACAGTGAAAGTTCCAGGGGAATTGAAGCTATGCTAGAACCGTAAATAGGAAACTCATTGCAGTGACCGTAATCAGTGAGCATGTGAGGGGGGAAAGAGGCTGAAGAAGAAAGGAAGGGAAAAGAAAGGAAGAGAAGGGAAGGGGAGGAAAAGAGAGGGAGGCAGGAAAGGAGGGAAGCAGGGAAGGAGGGAGGGAGGGAGGGAGGGAGGAAGGAAGGAAGGAAGGAAGGAAGGAAGGAAGGAAGGAAGGAAAGAAGGAAGGAAGGGGGAGAGTAGATATAGAAATGGAGGAATAGTGAATTGAAAAATTATGAAACTAGGGTCCCACATCCCACTGTGAAACCATGT
>PVJS01028353.1:0-25565 GCA_004027185.1 Glis glis | reverse complement strand
GGAGAGAAGTACTTTTTTTCTAGGACAAAAATATGTTTTTTCCTGCACGGGCTAACTTTAATTCCATCTCAGTGTTCCCGTTAGTAACAGAGGCTGACAGTCCCAGATGCCAAGCCCTGGGGAATAGCATCTGCTTATCTCTCAGGATTAAACTAAATGACTTCACCTCTAGACAGCAAGTTCTCCTCTACAGTTCCATAAAATGAACAGCGCAGAGTGCCCCATCCATGCTGCTACCTAATAGACATCCAGACAGACCCGGGCCTCCCTCATTCACCACGGGCCCAGGTGTCTCACATAGGCCTGCACCCAGCAAAAGATTGGAGAAAGGCGATGGACTGAAAAGAGCTAAGCAAATGCTTTACAGATGCCTGGTTTATGAGAATGGTTCCTATTAAGGCTTCATCTATCATTGGAAAAGACATATTTTTTAAGCACCAAGCAATAAGCATTACGGACGTTCACAATGAGTGTATAATGGTCGACACCAGACCTGTACCCAGCAGGAACGAAGATGCTTTCCAGTTGAGGGGTAACCTCTTAGACTTTTCTGTGTTGTGCTTTATTTTGATACTTAGCATTAGCCAAAGGAACATTAATGCTAATTCTTTTTGGGGGGAGAAAGGGCAAGATTGGATCTATTTGCCCAGGTGGATCCTGTCAGCCTAGGACGATCACAGCACTAAGTGCATTTTGCTGGCCGGTGGGATCAGTTCCAGGGGTAGCTGACAGCTGACATTGAATATTTGAGTACACAGTATCGCAAACATTAATGAGTTATAAAATAAAATATCATCCCACTGAGTCGAATTGCTCACACTAAAAAAAAAAGTACTAGGCACTGCTGTTCCCACAATACCCAGAAATAGAATTTATAACATATGAAGGGCCTAATTAAGACATTTGGGAGCATGGTAAAAATAAATAATTATGTAATAGGGGAAAAAAGCTGTGATAAATTAGAATCAGAACATTTAAATGCCACATAAGCCAGTATCCCAACTAATACAGAAATCCTTCAAATGTACTCCTCAGATCTCAGACAAAGATTGCTTGAACGCCTGTGGGGACCAGGTGTCCCTACCTCCATCAAACAGTGATTCTATGTGTGGGCACCTCTTACCACTAATGCCATACACCAGACAGCATGCTGGATGCCTGGGACAGATGGTGGAAGACATCATGTCTGCAGCCACGGGCCTTGAAAGCTATTAGAGAAGGAAACCACAGTGTAATGGTCATCGAGGGGCAGGGAGAGGCCAGGGGAGCAGTGTCACAATGCATGGGAAATCGGAAAAGGCGCCTGAGATCCGCTAGTGCTTGAGCTTGGTACTAAAGCTTGCCCAAGAAACAAGGGGCTCGGACATTCCAAAGGAGGGCAGACAGGAAGCCAGGAAGCCATGGGCTTGGAGGGACTCTATCAGTATTTCGTTAGCCCCAGTCGGTTCAAGAAGCGCCTTGTGCACATGCTCTGGAGTTTCAATTCTGTCCCCAAAATTCAGGAAAACCACTGAAGAATAACAAGCTCAGATATGTATAAACAAAGCTCTAACATTGCTCATCGTTCCTCATCGTTGGGCAACCGATTGGTTTAACGTCATTCTTCCTCTGCCCCTTGAAACCTTAAGCCCGTGAGGACAGAGATCGCTGGGTTTTATTCACCAATGAGGTCAGAGTAGGACCTGAGTCAGCACCGAATGGATCAAGCAGTCAATCAATCAACTGAATGGCACTCTCCAGGGGTGTGGGGTGAAAGTGGGGTCCTAAAGGAAGCAGCAGGAGGAAACGGGAAGCCACCAGTGACAGATGTGAGTGAGCAGGAGACACCACAGGTGCCACTCAGGGCTGGAGACTGGGCGGAAGGGAGAGAGAAGCCACTGGTATGCAGGAATTGAAGAATGGAGTATTGACAACAGCGAGGGAGGACAAATTCAGTTGCAGATGAGCTGATCTCAGGGGATTTATGGGCCAGCAAAGGGAGCTTTCCAGTCCTACATGGGTCACCTACGTACAGACGGAGACTGGACCTGAAATGAATGCAGGTGACCATTGCAGAGGTCCCTGGAGAGAAGCCATGGATGAGCATGCAGGGGCCTGGAGCCAGGCTCCAACCTGGATGTGGCAAAAACCAGGCTCGTTCGGTGCCAATTGCTGCCTCCTGTCACCTTCAGTTACTACCAGGCCTGGCGACTGGAACGCAACCACGGACCTTATTAAGCTATTTGCTATTGGCATTTCAATGTCCACCCTGAGGTTTGCTAAGAGCTGAAGTAGGAGCCAGAGCATCCCCACAAAGCAAGACAGCGGCTTGAACGCCAGGCATGCTCGACAGAATTACCCCACGTCGGCTGCACAAAGAGCTGCTCCTGGCTCTTTTCATGACAGGCGGGATCCACTTAGGTTTTGAATTTCTGCGAGAACAAGGGAGCAGATTAGAGGAAGGGTACTGCGCGTACTTGAACGTCTAGCATGCACCTGGCTCTCTCAGACTGCAAGTGACGTCACTGAGCATCCCAGCATCTTCCCCAAGGGGTTCTGCGATGCAGGGAGGACACTCGGAAAATTCTGAATGAAATAAAAACAAGTAACTGATCTGGCTGAGGAGAAGGGGATGCTCTTCCATATTAGAACAAAATTTTTTTTTGGGGGGGGAGTTAGAAATGGGCACACATTTACAATTTTTTCCCCTTCAAAATTAAAACACCACTAAGTTCAATCAGGGGACATGTGCATTGTTACAATCTAGATTGCCTATTTTCTTGAATGAAATGTCAATGACATTGGCATTATGTTGAGGATACTAAAATGATGATATTGGTTGCCTTTTTAAAAGTATAGTAACAGCCGGGCGTGTTGGCGCACGCTTGTAATCCCAGTAATTGGGAGGCTGAGACCGGAGGATCGGGGTTTTCGGCCAGCCTCAGCTACTTAGTGAGGCCTTCCGCAACTTCGTGAGACCCAGTTTCAAAATAAAGTATAAAAAATAGGGCCGGGGGTGTAGCTCAGAGGTAGAACGCCTCTGGGTTCAATCCCGGGTACCGCAAAAATAAATAAATAAATAGTTAAATAAATAAATAAATAAATATAAAAATAAAAAAATAAAAGTATAGTAACATGGAAGCAGCTTTCCAAACCTCTCATTCTGACATCAGATCAGAAGCCAGTCTGTAAGTGAAATAGAATCCTGTGTGGCTTTCAGGGCCCAGGGAGCTCACGTCTGCTAATAGGAATGGCATGTCCCATCTACCCCATGGGGAACGAGCACCCAGAGAGATGGGGGCTGTGGGCCTCGGCTCAAGGAAAGTCAACAGCTGGCGGCCGGCACTAAAAGAGCAGTTCCTAGGCCTGGTCCTAATCCCTTGCTTACTCAGATTACCTCGAGGCATGCTGAGATCCTCTGGATATTAAAAATCAACTTTCTTAATTCACCAAGAAATGACACAAACATCATGTGCAAATATAACCAGGACAGACACTGAGGAAAGAAAGGGAGTCAGCAATTCAAGTTACCAAGTGGACTTGGTTCTTCTGGAAAGGCTAGCAATCCCCAGTGAGTAGAACAGAAAGGGCAGTCTGTCCATTCATCAAGCCCAGAGTTCTTTCTATTTTTCCCAAGGATCCAGGTTTCCGCTGAAGCCAGCTGAGCTACCAGTGCCCGCGGCTCAGATTTCTAGCTGTCAGGTTGGTGTGAACATTTCTTAAGCACTTTGCTTCACTGCCTAGGTACTGCAAGGTGAGGATAGGTGGGGTAGGGCACAGGTATGGAAAATTCCGGTGTATGTATCATCTTGGACATCTTAAGACTTGTGTACATAGAGTGAAGGTGGTGGCAACAGTGGTCCAAGCGTTGGCACACAGTGTTGGCAACAATGGGAATGTTCCAGATGGATCTGTACTGTCTAACATGCAGTCGCTGACCATAGGCGGCTATTGAGAACTTGTAGTGTGACTAGTGCAACTGAGGAACTACATTTTAATTATATTTCATTTGACTGTAAACAGTCAGGGATGACTGGTGCACTACCACACCAGCCAGTGCGGATTAAAGGCCACAATCTGCCTTCCATGTCAGCTGTCTTCCCCAATGGGGATGCTAATTTTGAAAATTTTGGGATCTAGCCGGGCATGGTGGCGCATGCTTGTAATCCCAGTACTTTGGGAGGCGGAGACCGGAGGATCCGGGTTCACGGCCAGCCTCAGCTCTCTCTCTCTTTCTCTCTCTCTCTCTTTCTCTCTCTCTTTCTCTCTCTCTCTCTCTCTCTCCTTAGTGAGGCCCTCCTCAACTTCGTGAGACCTGGTTTCAAAATAAAGTATAAAAAATAGGGCTGGGGGTGTATCGCGGAGGTAGAATGCCCCTGGGTTCAATCCCCGGTACCGCAAAAAAAAAAATAAATAAAATTTTGGGATCTATTTTATTAAGTGTAAATTCTTAATGTAGTAAGCAAAAAAAAAAAAAAACAAACTCATATTTAGGGCAGTGTGTCCCATAAAGAAGCTAATTAATTACTCGTCATCTCCAGTTAAAGGTATAAACTGATTATGTAAAAGCACAAACTCTAGGTTGATTTCTCTCATAATAAAAGCAGATACCTTAGAAAATAGCAGTGGACTGGCTGATAAAATGAGAAGGCTTATTATCAAAAGATTTTTCACAGTGTAAAAAACAAAAAAACAACTCATCTGAATGCTGTAACAAATCTCAGGACCAGGTACTGTAGTACCCCAAGACTCTGATTCTGTCCAGTTTGTAGCTTCTTCTTTACTATCTTGTCCCTCTACAAAGTCTTCTGGTGACTATTTCAACACCTCAGTAGACTGTCGCTTTCTTAGGCATTCAGAGAAAACACTAAGCTTTTAATTGCCCTATGTGGCATTTTCTGGGATCGCCTCCTGCATTCGAATGTTCTGAAAAGCTTAGAGACAGGTCAAAGCCCCAAGTAATTTGAGTCTTTCTTGACATTAATTTTGCATAAATAGCTCCCTCTCAAACTTTCCTTTGATTTTCTCCTTGGAATGGATAAAATGCCTTCATTTTTCCTTATGAAAATCCAAACGAAGTCAAATTACAGGAAAACCACTTTCTTTCACCAAAACACATTCTACAGATTACGGCATTTATGTAGTGTTATCCTGTTTAATCAAGTCAAAATGATCCTTTTTTAAAGTATAGAAAGACAGATCTTCTCAAGTACACATGAAGTCCTTCATTATACACAGAAAAGCGAAATAACATGCATACTGATTAGCATAATTATTTTAGTAAAACACATCTAAGATAGTAGGTGTATAATGACATCTCATTTTTCACAGCAATGTCAGAAAAATACTCAACAGGAGAGAATTTTCCAAAAACTCTTGCTTAAGATCAAATATCTTTTAATCCTCTTTTGATAGAAATCATTTCTAAATATGTTTATAGTTCTCGGAAGTTTTAAGCTGAGAAAAGTGAATTTTAAACTTTTTATCCAACATCTACTGTTATTATGAGTCTGCCTAGAGTATTCTAAGCCCCCGTGACTGCTTGTTAGTTATTCTGCTGACTCCTTCAAAGCCAGAGCTTAGCTATCAGTTCTCAGAGCCCGCATTACCCTATCTCTGGGTTTATAGCTTCCAATTGTCTATGTCCCAGGAACAATAAGGAAGCCTGTGTAACTTACCTGAGTTAATCATGTTTTGAATGAAAAACTCAGGAGTAAAGTACATGGCTGGTGGTCGGAGAATTCCTGCCCGTTGAAGCACTCGAGGTTCCTGTCCCTATTTGCCTCCATTAATTTTACACATGCAGCTTCACATGGCGAAGGCTTATCTTGAAGGTTGATCAGGTAGCAGAGTTTCTCTTTGCAATTGGCACAATTTAATTTTTACCCTTAAAATTTGCTGGTGCTAAAAGCTCCGCTTTTGGGGACTTCGGTGCTTGTTTTTTAGGAAGGTGGGGACCTGAGGCAAATGTTAATCAGAGTGAAAGCAGACTCCCTTAAATTCAGGGCAACAAGGAAGCCAAGCCAGAGGGCAAACCGTGCTCTGTGATGGGAGAGGAGGGTCTGAAGGCCTCCACAAAGTCATGACTTTGAAAAGCAGCATTCCAAAACAAATGATTTTTATTATCGGCTATCATTAATAAGTGTAAATATTCTTTTGCTACTGCTTTTACTATTTATAATACATAACAATGTCAAAAAATTTTAATCACACAAAGCAGCAGTACATTAGTATCACATGAAGTCTTCTACAAATTCACTCCCAACAAAAGCAACACTATCTGTATTTTTTACTCTTCTTAGTGGAAACTTGGCCAGAAAAATCACAGCGATTTTGTAAAATGAGGTCTATGACTGGAGTTAATGAAATTGAGGAAATAATCAGTAAATAAGTTTGAGAGATGAAGCTCGGGAGGCTGGGCTTTTTATAAAAAGTCATTAATTCATCAAAGTTAGGATTTGAAGAAATAATGTGCAAACAAAAACCAACCAAGGTTCGGGTTCAGTGATTAACTTGGTCTTGTTGATTATTTACCAGACATAGCGTCTGACCAGGTGCTGCTTGGCTTAGCGGATCCAACAGGGACCAGACAGGTGCTGGGAGCTAGTTTCGGGAGAGGGAGGTACCGAAGGGTGCCTGGAAGAAGGATCATCTCTCAGACGAGACACGAGGAAGCAGTGAACCTTAGGTGGGCTGGGGCAGAGAGCAATTCCAGAGGGTACAACAACATGCGCCAAGGCGTGGGGGCTGGTGTATTCTGGGAGGCTTTAGGGGCTGAGGTTAGGGTAACGCTGGACAGAGAACTATCTCAAAGGCCCCCCCCCCAACGCATACTGAACAGCCTGTTTTCTCAGGGAAGCCAACGGCAGTTTTATGCAGAAGTGAATCCAGTTGATTTGGGTATAAGAGAATGGTTTCATCAGCCAGGAGTGGTGGTGCACGCCTGTAATCCCAGTACTTGGGAGTCTGAGACGGGGATCGCAGGTTGGAGGCCAGCCTTGGCAATTTAGACCCTCAGCAACTTAGCGAGACCATGTTTCAAAATTAAAAAATAGCTGAGCGTAGCGATGTTCACCTGTAATCCCAGTGCTTGGGAGGCTGACACAGGAGGATCGCAGTTTCTAGGCCAGCCTCAGCAACGTAGTGAGACTCAGCAACCTAGTGAGACCCTGTTTCAAAACAAAAAATAAAGGGGGGTGGGGGCTAGGGGTGTAGCTTGGGGGTAGAAATTCCATTGGTTCAATCTCCAGTATCACAAAAATAAATAAATAAATTAATTAATTAATTAAAAAGCTGGGGTATAGCTTACCCTGGGTTCAATCCCCAGTGACACACACACACGCGCGCGCACACACACACACACACACACACACACACACAAATGGCTTCATCAAAAGAAGGTGGTGACCTGAAGGGCAGTCAGGTGGGGTGCAGAGCACTGAAGGGCAGAGGAAGAGGAGGTAACGTGTATGAGGGAAGAGCACATGGGCTGGCTCCAAAGGCGGCAGAGCCAGGCACGGGGTGCTGGTGTGACGGCGGTCATATCCTGTCAGGGAGCAAGGGCCACAGGGCCATGCAAGGAACACCTGACAAAGTTGTGACCCAGCAGTAGAGCTGGGTCTGAGGAGCAGGTGGGCGGGATGCAGGGGACAGGTGAGGGAGCCGCCTGGCACCGAGGTCGCAAGTCTCCCATCTGCAGGGCATCTGTGCCACAGAGGGCCACTGCCTTGGGCCACTCCTCTCTGGAGATCACGCGTTCTTACCCCAGCTCCTCTGAGTGACAGGACCAGAGGTCAGGGCTGCAGAAGACACGCCATCGCGAGACAGGACGCTGAGCCTCAGCACATCCAGGGCCTCGTGGGACAGCTGCCACCGCGCCTCCCCGCTCAGCTCAATCTCCTCTCAAGCTGAACCCAACACCCTTCAAACGTGCTCGGCCCACTGGAGCAGCCACTGGCCACACGCAGCTACAGGAATGTACATTAATTAAATGTACATTAATCAAAATTAAATAAAAAATGTCGTCGCTCAGTTGAGTCACGTTTCAAGTGGCCACCAAAGAGGCAGAAGCACAGGACACTCTTGTCATCACGAGAGGTCCCATCGGGCAGTGCGGCTGCAAAGTGACACCGCGTGGAATTCACACAGCATGCCAGAGGCGTGATCGCACTTAATTTTATTAATAAAAAGATAGAAATTTCACGTCTGAATCGTCAATTATTTCCACATTCTCAGTGAAGAGAATCAACATGGGAAAGGAAAATAAACACCATTTTGGCATTCTCTTGAATATGTAAAATATTCCAAGAACTGTACTGGAAACAATACATTTTCATACTGGCACATTTAGCTACAAGTTTTCTCCACTGTACTTATAAACTAAGTATCTACTGTGCCATGAGTATGGATAAATAGAATAAAAGTTATAAGAGAGAAAGGCATTCTGGCCTACTTGCCATCGGCATCCAAAAGCCTTTATAAACGTTCATAATCAACATTATTAAATTTGTGACACAGTCCATGAAATCCAATAGTAGCAAACCAGAACCAAAGAACTGCTAAATCTAGCGTTTCCCCACCTAGCGAGTCCTGTGGGCCTTTTACACAGGTTTGCTGAGAAGGAGCAAGTTATTATGCCAATAAATACATACCCTCAATAATCAAATAGCTACTCCAGTGAGGGTATAAGCCCCTGTCCCAGCAGATTAGAATCATGTGACAAGTTACACACACGCACACGCACACGCACACATAGGCACACGCACCCCATTGGCCTGGACCTCGTCCTCACAGTGAGCTGGAGGAGGGCAGGGACAGGCTCTTGCATATGGAAAGAGCTGCTAGGAGAGGCTAATGTGCAGTCAGGGTGGGAAACTCCTGCTATGAATTCTATAAAGCTGTTCTCAGTATTAAAGCCTCACTGGGGATCTGAGGGAGAAAGTGTGACCCTTCTTAATAGTCCCAGTAATTTCCTCCTTAAGCTCAATTTAAAATCATATTCTATTATCTACCAGGTCCAAAGATTTTGACCTTGGCTGCCCATCAGAATCACCTTAGAAGCTTTTGAAAAAATAGCCACATCCAGGCCCGCTGTGGACCACCCGAATCAGAATTTCTGGTGGCAGAAGGTAGAGCTGTGTGTGAAAGAGTTCTGGGTGACTCCTGACAGGCGGCTGTGGCTGAGAACGACTGTACTCGATGGACCCAATGCCACGTTTCTTCAGAACTTGAAACACAGCTGCCGTGGTTCGGGTATGTTTTTATTCCTCAAAGGTTCATGTGTTGGAAGTCTGGTCCCCAGTGTGGCATTGTGAAGAGGGTGGGGTGTTAAAAACGAGGAGCCCAGGAGGAGGGCACCGGGGGTGCTGCCTGTGGAAGGAATTAAAGTGGTCCTTGGGATTCCGTTTAGTTCTCACAAGAGGCTTGTTATAAATGAGTAAACCTGGCCCCTCCTCGGTCCCTGGCCTCCTGTCTTGCCATGCGATCTCTTCTTCTCCTCCCTCTCTTGACATGATGTCATCCATCAGGTGACACCACCAAGGGGGCCCTCACCAGAGATGAGCAGATATTGGTGCCATGGTCTTGGACTTCCAAAGCTGTGAGCTCAATAAACCTCTTTTCTTTATAAAGTCTAAAGCCTCGGGTGTTTTGTTATAGCAGCACAAAGCAGATGAACACATAGCCATATGCCTAACCTAAAACAAGAACAAGGAAATCAGATACACTCCACTGAATCTGTCTTTTTTAGACCACATCCAAACCATAGCACTGTCCAAAGGTTTACCACTAGTTTATGAATTCGCCCTCAAATCTACATCTGGGAACTTTTCACTGGAAGCCTTTCCTTAATTCCCCAACACCAATCCCCCCCATCTCCTCACAGTGTGGGGTCAGTAATCAACACACAAAAACTGATTACTGAATAAATAGAACCAATAGTGGATATGGATAGTCATTTTATAGATAATGAATAAATTAATATATTTCTTTATACAGAACATCCAAGGATTCTAAAATGGTTTGGAACCATATCCTGACTCTATTTAGCAAATAATTTGAACAAAACAAATGTTTGTATATAACATGTTGACACATATCAATCAGCTTTTAATATCAAAACAAAATATCCCTCAATCTTAAAGATAAAATCAGAATAGAAAATAACCACCAGATGTGGTAAAGTTTACACCAGTAATCTCAGTACTTGGGAGACTGAAACAGGAGGATCTCAGGTTTGAGCTCAGCCTCAGCAACTTAGCAAGACCCTGTATCAAAATAAAAAAATAAAAATAAAAAGGGCTGGGGGTGTAGCTCAAAGGTAGAATGTCCCTGGGTTCAATCCAAGGGGATGGAGGGAGGGAGGAAAATAAACTTCTATATGAGCCACTACTGTGCCCCATAACTCCCTCTCACCCCACCCCTGCCCCCCTTGCTGGAACATCCATCCAGTGTGAGGTGTGGGTGGGTGGTGGGAGGCAGTGGTGGAGACCCCCCTACCCACTGTGCTCAGGAGATCTTTCAGGTCTCAGGGACTTTCTAAACCCTATCCAATGACAGTTGGGACCCATTTCTTCCTACGAACTGAACCACTATTTAAACTACTGCACTCCAGTGGGAAAATTCTATCTTTGAAACTTTTAGAATACCAGAAAGCTGACTTATTTTGGTTCTTTTATAAACAAAACTCTAACTATAAAAGCAATATAATATTAGAGACAACTTTAAACCAGAAAAAAATTACCCATACTCCTTTTACCCTAACCAATCTAGTGTGTGTGTGTGTGTGTGTGTGTGTGTGTGTGTGTGTATGTGTGTGTGCTACTAGGGGTGGAACCCAGGGGCCTTCTATCTCCAGGCTATACCCCCCAGCTCTGTTTGTTTATTTGGAAACAGGGTCTCACTAAATTGCTGAGGGCCTCACTAAGTTGCTGAGGATGACTTTGAACCTACGATCCTCCTGTCTCAGCCTCACAAGTACTGGGATTACAGGCATGCACCACCACGCCTGGCTAACCAAACTATTTTTTAATTTGTTTAGGTCTTCTGTTTTGTCTAATGATGCAACACCATACATTTTCTGTAATCCAGGTTTACTTATAGTTTTGTGTTTTGTTTTTTTTTTCAGGTACTCTCAATGCTATAATATGTGAATCAACAGCTCTATAAAAGGGACACAGTAGAACGTGTTGCCCAAGGGGGAATGTTCGCTCTACATTACTAGCCATGTGGAAATCCCAGCTACCCCAGGCAAACTCAGCGGCTCTGATCAACCTCTGTCAGAGATTCTGAAACACTTGCTAATCAAGATGTGGGACCTGTCCTTGGCATTTTCGTTCCTCATTCCATCAATTCCATCAGTAAGGGGAAGGCTGAACACAGAGGTCCAGACTTCCGTTATGCCTAACGCCGCTGGTGACAGGCAAGAGCCCCAAGGGCTGGAGTGACACACGCAGCTGTCCACGTTAAGCAGTGTCACTCTACCTGCATACATGCCTCAGGAAGGGGAACAGGGGACTCCCAGCGGCACTGATTCCTCCTGATAATGACATTCATCACATCCTCTACCTTTCTGCTTCTACAAGCAGATCATGGTTGTGCGATGTCTCAATGGTGAAGCTTTGAAAATGCCAGCAGAGGCCGGGTGTGGTGGCGCGCGCTTGTAATCCCAGTACTTTGGGAGGCGGAGACTGGAGGATCCGGGTTCGCGGCCAGCCTCAGCTTGCTCGCTCTCGCTCTCTCTCTCTCTCTCTCCCTGTCTCTTTCTACCTAGTGAGGCCCTCCGCAACTTCGTGAGACCCGGTTTCAAAATAAAGTATAAAAAATAGGGCCGAGGGTGTAGCGCAGAGGTAGAACGCCCCTGAGTTCAATCCCTGGTACTGCAAAAAAAAAAAAAAAAATGCCAGCAGAAATCCGTGCATGAAGGAGTATTTATGCTGCTCAACTATGTTTAAATGTTACAAGTCACACTGCCTCCACCCCCAAAGTGACCAGGAAGTCACACATCAGCCAATCTTCAGTAAGGCTTTACTCTCTTCTCAAGCCTGAAATCGCTCAGCCACCAATGCCAACCACTCACTGGGAAAGTGGGACATTTTATATTAACTAATTGTCACAACAGCTCAGCTCGGTCTTTCAGAGATACAAAGAAAGGGGGTGGAGGAACGTTTCTTTCAAAACCTTAAAAATGTTAGGAATTATTCTATTCTACCAAACATTTTCTTCCCTAGAAACTTGTTAGATTTCTTCTTTAGGGAAACATAATTAAATCCATTAATTTTTTTAAAATTATTTAATATTTTTAAAATATACCAAATTGCCAGGAATGGTGGCGCATGCTTGTAATCCCAGTACTTGGGAGGCTGAGACAGGAGGATTGCAGGTTCACGACCAGCCTCAGCTACTTAGTGAGGCCCTCTGCAACTTAGTGAGACCCTGTTTCAAAATAAAGAATAAAGAGCCAGGCGTGGTGGCTCACGCTTGTAATCCTAGTACTTGGGAGGCTGAAACTGGAGGATCGGGGTTTGCGGCCAGCCTCAGCTACTTAGTGAGGCCCTCCTCAACTTAATGAGACCCTGTTTCAAAATAAAGAATAATAAATTGGGCTGGGGGTATAGCCTGGAGGTAGAACGCCCTGGGTTCAAACCCCAGTACTGCAAAAAATAAATAAATAAATAAATAAGGAGAGAAAGAAAGAAAGAAAGAAAGAAAGAAAGAATAAAAAGAGGGCTGGGGTGGAGTTCAGAGGTAGAATACCCCTGGGCTCAATCCCCAACACTGCAAAAAAAAAAAAAAAAAAAAACTTGCTGGGCATGGTGGCACACACCTGTAATCCCAGTATTTGGGAAAAGACCAGCCTCAGCAACTTAGCTAGACTTTCAGCAACCTAGAGAGACCCTGTTTCAAAACAAAAAATAAAAAGGCTGAGGGTATAGCTCAGAGGTAGAATGTCCCTGGGTTCAATCCCCATTACCACCAAAAAATACATATAATATATGCATATAATATGTATACATATATATATATATATATATATATAGAGAGAGAGAGAGAGAGAGAGAGAGAGAGAGAAAGAGAAAGACACACACACACACACAAACGCGCACACGCCAAATCACCACCCCACCTCAATGATCAACTAATGGTCCATCCTTTTTTATCAAGATCCCTAAAAACAAACAAATATATAAATGTTAAATATATACTCCTAATCACACCCACACACCTATTTTATGTGGAAGCAATTCCCAGACACCATTCGTTTTATACATAAATAGTTCAGTGTGTTCAATCTACTTTCAAATGACAAGCACGTGAATTCATTTGTTAGTGTTCATGATTTTTTTTTTTAATTTGGTGGTACAGGGGATTGAACCCAGGGGCATTCTATCTCTGTGCTATACCCCCAGCCCTATTTTATTTTTATTTGGAAACAGGGTCTCACTAAGTTGAAGAGGCTGGCTGAGAACCTGCAATCCTTCTGTCTCAGTCCCAAGTACTAGGATGACCCGCATGTGCCACCACGCCTGGTGGGGTTTAGGAAATTCTGTAACATTAGAGAGTACATGGAGGTATTAACTTATTACAATTACTGATAGAAATCCAAAGTGAAACCATGGCCTCAGACCTCTCACAGATATAGTGTTACTTTCAAAAGGCATTTGCCAGATAAATGCAGCCCTGGACCACTCAGAGCTAATTCTCTGACTCACTCAAGGATAGCAAGATGGAGCTAACATTGTGTGGCTAAAGTTCTCTCTCTCTCTTTTTTTTTTGGTGGTCCTAGAGACTGAACCCAGAAGCATTCTACCTCTGAACTACACCCCCAGCCCTTTTTTTATTTTTTGTTTGGAAACATGGTCTTGCTAGGTTCCTGAGAGTCTCGCTACGTTGCTGGGGCTGTCCTCTAACCTGCGATCCTCCTGTCTCAGCCTCCCAAGTACTGAGATTACAGGCCACCATGTCCAGCTTAAAGTTCTCTTTTTAATGAAATCATATTATAACCAAATCGTGCAAGAGCCAACTATCTATTATCTGACCTATTCTAAAAGCTTGAAAGAGGTATGAATTGATGTGAATACCAAATTTACCTGAGGGGCAGGTGAGGCCTTTACATGTGAAAGGAAATTTTTGCTTTGGTCTCATTCAGGTCAAGGCTGACTTAGAACAGATGAGTAATCATTTTGCTATTGATTAATACTTAGATTGAAATGCTCTCAATGGGACCATCTGGGCCTTTTGATTTTAGGAAGTATGAGAAAGACTGGGGAACAGAGAATTTGAAAAAGAAAACTATTTCTATGCTAACATAATTTTTGTTTTTAGTTTTTCTTTAAGAAAACAAAAATCAGGGATTAAAAACCTGGGATATGAACTTTCCAACTCCTCCCCTAGAAGTACTGAAAGTTAAGACCCTCTTTTCTTGGGAGTCTCTTCTCCTGCCCAGGGAAACCTGAGCTCAGGGAAGCCAGCCGCCTTTCAGACAAAGAGAAACCTGAGGAGCCGCCAGGACTTTCTGAAGCAGGCCTGGATGTAAGCGGCTGGGGAAAGCTCCGGGGAGTTTGCTTGAATAACCTGCGGATATCTCGTGTCCTCGTTTATCATTTCTGAAATCTTTGCACTTTTTTCCTGTAGAGATCACATTGACAGACGAGCAAAGCCTACAGAGTGTGAGGAGGGATACATCCTAGACAAAGAAGCAAATGCTGCATGCATGGTGGCCAGGCGCTGACGCTGAGGGTGCATCCCCTCGACTTGCCCACAGTGAACGGCGAGACCTACCCCTAACCATGTCAAACGGTGGGTTCTGTCATTTCTAAACCAAAGACTGGTTCTAAGTGGCTGCATCTATCACTGGGTGACATTCTCAAGTTTCCTTTTGTGGGGGAAAGAAGATGAGCTTTGCAAAGGGGCAAAGCTAGCTTTGAATCCCTGCTCTGCCAGTCCCTCCACTATTTAACCTTGAACTCCTTCCTGGAGGTCAGACATGGTCTTCCTAAAGCTTAGCCTATCACGGGCTCTAGGCTTCTATTTCTCTACACACCAAACAGCATCTGTACCTCACAGGAGCTCTGGAAGCAACAGACTTTCTGATTTTCATCATTATTACTTTGACAAATACTTAGAGAATGTCTATTGTGCCAGATACAATGGTGGACAAAAAATTTTGAGTAAGTCATAACCCTTTCCTAGTTTATATTCGAGAATGGCCAGTGCCCTTCTAACTTTTATTTATTTTGGTACTGGGGATTGAACCCAGGGCATTCAACCTCTGAGCTACACTCCCAGCTCTTTTTTATTTTTATTTTATTTATTTGTTTATTTATTTATTTATTTATTTATTTATTTATTTATTGGTACTGGGGATTGAACCAGGGACATTCTATCTTTGAGCTACACCCCCAGCTCTATTTTCTATTCTTTATTTTTTAAAACAGGGTCTCACTAAGTTGCAGAGGGCCTCACTAAGTACCGGAGGGTGGCAGCCGCAAACCTGCGATCCTCCTGTCTCAGCCTCCCAAGTACTGGTATTACAAGGGTGCGCCACCACACCCGGCATATATTTTTTTTTATTTTGAAACAAGATCTTGCTAAGTTGCTGAGGCTGACCTCAAACCTGTGATCCACCTGTCTCAGCCTCCCAAGTACTATCTCAGTCTCCCAAATGCTTGACAACACTGAACAGATTTGTTTCTGGCGTCCTCTCAGAGTTCACCCACTGTCTTTTTTTGGCCCCGAAAGCCCCTTCTGAGCCAGCCCTTGTAATCTCCCCTAATGGCCTTTGAAATGCAAGCTGAGGAGAGAGAGAGCTCAAATCACAGCAGTCACCGTGGCCCTGAGGTGGGACAAGAAGTAGAGGGGTGGACAGGAGACAAAAGGGAAGGGGAGAGAGACCAGAGCTGGAAATCTAAAGCCCCAGGATCAGATTTAGCCCCAGACCTGATTTTTTCCTCCAGATCTCATCCCCAAATTTCTAAGAAATCTACAAATCTTAGAGTTACTGTAAATTCACTCATCTATGAAAACTGCCTCATTTTGGTTAAAGTTTAAGTGCACTGGTAGCTTGTACAATGTATTTCAAGGAGTTCGAGGTTACATAGTGCTGGGGCCAGCAGAGCAGGGATTTGGCAGAACTAGCTAGCTTTGCCTCTTTGCAAAGTTCATCTTCTTTCCCCCACAAAAGGAAACTTGAGAATGTCACCCGGCGATAGATGCAGCCAGATTAGATAAAGCAAAAGGAGATTTATTTTAAGAAACCTATAACGTAGACACATTCCAAATGTTACCTAGAGAGAGGAGACAATGTCAACCGGAAGGTCCTGGAAAGAGACCAGACCCCCATGACCCCGATCACTGTGACCAAGGATCCAGAGCTGAGCTCGCCAGCTGGCCTCGGACCCACATACCCTCCGTGCCCGCCCCTCCAACATTCCCTTTAAAAGACCCCGACATCGCTGGGCGTGGTGGTGCACACTTGTAATCCCAGTACTTTGGGAGCCAGAGACCGGAGGATCCGGGTTCACGGCCAGCCTCAGCTCTCTCTCTCTCTCTCTCTCTACCTAGTGAGGCCCTCCGCAACTTCGTGAGACCCAGTTTCAAAATAAAGTATAAAAAAATAGGGCCGGGGGTGTAGCATGGAGGTAGAACGCCCCTGGGTTCAATCCCCGGTACCGCAAAAAAAAGACCCCGACACCCTAAAAGTGCTTCTTGCTCTGAGGTGGCCCCTCATTCTGCTTTGAGAATTCAGACCTGCATCTTTCCCTGACAAGACTCTTCCTCTTGGCTAAGACCTGATGTGTTCTGTAATTCCTTTATGCCACACGTCAAGAGCCAGGACGGTCTGAGCAGAGGTCTGGAGAGACCTCCTCGACCCCTCATGAGGGGACAGCCCCAGCCCACCCAGCCGTGGACACTGCCAACCAGTAGCAGAGATGGCAATGCTGCAGTCTATGTGTGAAAGCCTTCCCATGCATTTGTACTTTAAGATGAGGCCCCTGAACACTGAAATAGAAAGATCCCTGGGGCTCCCGGACACACAGAAAGTTCCAGAAGGTGAGGGGGAAAAACGGAAGAAGATGCATTTCACGTGTTGGTCCCCAAATTAAAGTGTCTTTATCTACAAGTTAAAACTATTCTCTATTATAACGACTTCTGGGCTTTCCAATACAGAAGAATAGGGTTATTCTGTAGTCACTTAAAAACTATGTAACTGTTAGCACCTGTCAACACGAGATGGGAGGAAAGGCTCACCGCAACCTTCAGTGGAACATTTAGCAAATGATGGGGAGTGGCTCCTTCACTGTTCTCACCTATATTTGTGGGGTTTTGTTTTGTTTTGTTTTGTTTTTGTAGTGCTGGAGATTGACTCAAGGTCATTCTACTTTTGAGCTATACCCCTTGCCCTTTTTTAAATTTTTTGCTGTGAAACAGGGTCTCACTAGGTTGCTGATAGTCTCACAATGTAGCTGAGGCTGTCCTTGAACCTGCGATCCTCCTGTCTCAGCCTCCCAAGTACTGGGATTACAGTCTCACCTATATTTGAAAGTGTAGCTGCCTGCAAAATTGTTAGTAGAACATGTTCTCTTCCAAACTCTAGGTTCCACGAGAGCAGATTCCAGGTCTACTCTGTTGAGGGTCGTTTCTAAACATCTCAGTGTGGAGACCAGAGAGGGTATCCAGTGTTTTTGAAAGAGGAAACATTCCCCTAGTTCCTTGAATAATCCTAGGTGGGCTGTGTTCAATTTTTCTGCCATCCTGGCTTCGGAAATGACTGTGACAAAACTCATCATCTTCCTGGAAAGAGGGTTTGAGCAACCTCAACCTCATCCATCCTTTCTTCCATCATGACCTGTGACTCAGAGGATGACAGTGCAGAACTCAGGACGTGATGGCAGAGGGCAGCTGCCCCGATGCCTGCCCCTGCAGCAAACCAAGCTCCCTCCGTACTCTGCCTCGCATCAACATCCCATTCGAAAAGAAAAAAAAATAAAAAACACACACAGACTCCATCACACAGTTTTTGAGCTGTCCCATTTCTCAGACGAGGAAAATTGTTCTCACCATGAGAAGGTTGGCTACACACAGGACGACTCCCTGAGCACTCCCCATCCTGCATCGTCCCTGGCAGGTTTTGGTCCCACCAGCATGCAGCGGGGGTCTGAGAACTCATCAGTGTCCCAGGACAATGGTGTCTGTCAGTACAGAGGGATTTCAGGGTGTCACGCACCGTCCACATTCCAGGAAAGCTGTGGTCCCCAGGAGAAGCATTCAACAAAGTGGATTTCCCCAAGAAAAATGGACTATACTGAGAGGGAGAAGAGCCACTTAGGTACCTGGTGGTCCTGTGGAGAGTGCCTTTTGACATGCTTTTTGAATTGTGAATTGCTTGATATAAGTGCTGCCATTTTGAGGCAAATGTGTGTGAGTTAAAGTGAAATACCCAAAATCACAGCCGGGGAGCCTCCCAGATCTGGCTTGAGTGATAAGATATGTTTAACGCCCTCTCCCCCCGCCCGGCTGATGCAACCCTAGCACTAGATGTAACTGCTAGATGTAACCCTAGCACTAGATGTAACTAGATGTCCCAGGTTCTTGGGACAACCCAAGAACCTGGAGAAGAAACTGCGTTCTGGTAAGCTCCCCCGCTGAATCTCGGCTGCACAGAGTTAGGACCCCCATACCCCGTGTGAAGTGTGAAAATAAATTGGTATAAACTCCCATCAGGAGTCTGAATTTAAATTCCATCAGTCTATAGCTCTCCAACTCTCCCTAGCGGGTGAGGCTCACTCAGAACAGGTTCCCAGGAAGAAGCTGCAGTGTCCAGCCAAGAGCAACCAAGCCTCGGGGAAGGAAGGAGAATAATCCTCAGCCATGGTGGGTGAGGTGCACACGTCCATACGCACATCAGTTTTATAAAAGGAGAATTCTTTCTGGAAGGAAAGTTCTGTATGGGAACCTTCAGCTCCTGACCTGAGTCCCAGCCCTGACACCCATGTTGCTGAGCCTGACAAGGCCCTTGAGAGCCCAAAGCATATGGCAACACCTGCTCCCCCCACCTCATAGGGCCGCTGAGGACGGGCCACGAGGCAGCGAAGGGCTGCGGCTACACCCCACACGCGAACAGCGGTAACTAGACGCAAACTGAGCAGAGGCTCCCAACATCTGCATTTAATGAATGAAGACTTCTAAGCTCCAGGTTGTTTTCCTCTTAAAAGAATCTATGAAGATTTTATTGTCTATATTTAGGTTATCTATGTAACTACTTTCATCCCTTTTCAAGGATAATGAAGTTTTTTTTAAAGTAGCTCATTACATTCCCCTGGAAAGATCATCATTAATTAGAACTGCAAGTGAAGTCAGGTGCACGGCGCACACCTGTAATTCCAGTCAGTACTGGGGAGGCTGAGACAGGAGGATCACAGGTTTGGGGGTAGCACGCGGTAACTTAGTGAGACCCTGTCTCAAATTTTTAAAAAAATGTCTTTAAAAAAGTAAGATAAAAATGGCTGGAATTATATGGGAAAAAAAGTAGCCCTTTACATTCCCCTGGAAAGATCGTTATTAGAACTCCAAGTGAAGTCAGGCATGGTGGTGCACGCCTATATTCCCAATATTTGGAAGACTGACAAGGGAATTGTAAGTTTGAGGACAGTCTCAGCAAGTAGCGAGACTCTCATCAACCTAGCAAGACCCTGTTTCAAAACAAAAAATAATGGGCTGGGGTTGTAGCTTGGAGGTAGAATTCCCTTGGGTTCAATTCCCCAGTACCACAAAAAAAAAAAAAAGACTGGGGGTATAGCTCAGTGGTAGAGCACCTCTGCGTTAATCCCCAGCACCACCACCACCACAACAACAACAAAAATAACTTCCAGTGAAAATTTATTTGATTTAGACGAAGTACGGTGAAGACAAGCTTATTGAGGTGCAGGGAAAGCCATTTACCATAATTTTAATATTAAAACATAAAACAAATAAATTAGCAATATTTGTTAAATACTTTTGACCCACACTAATGCTATACACAGAGGGGGCAATGGAATTTTCAGTGAGCTCATGATAGCTCTGGGGCAGAGGAAGAGGCAGCCACTGGCCCATCTCTCCTCCTTCTGACCCAGTCCACAGCCCCACCGCCAGCAGAACCAGCTCTGGACTGCAGAAGCCCGCACACTCCAAGTATGCTGTAAAGGGCCCAGCAAGCACCCATTTCTAGCTCTCTAGTCTACTGACTCTGCCATTACATCCCAAAAGCCCCCATGGACAACACGAAAATGAATATCAATGTGTGCCAATAAAGCTTTAAGTATGGACAGTGAAATGTGAATTTTGTACTGGGTTTACATGTCCTGAAACACTCTTTTTTCTTTCTTTTTTTTTGCGGTACAGGGGATTAAACCAAGGGCATTCTACCTCCAACGTAAACCCCCAGCCCTATTTTTTATTCTTTATTTTGAAACAGGGTCTCACTATGTTGCAGAGGGCCTCACTAAATAGCTGAGGCTGTCCGCGAACCTGCGATCTTCCTGTCTCAGCCTCCCAAGTACTGGGATTACAAGCGCGCACCACCACGCCCGTCTCTTTTTTTTCCCCCTTTTTAAAACACTTAAAAACCTAAGTGGGTAGAGAGTTTCAGTTTGGCAAGATGAAAACGTTCTAGAGGTGGGTTGCACAACAATCCACATACACTTAACACTGAAACAAACACTTGGTGCTGGTTAAGATGGTGAATTTTGTCATGTGAATTTTACCACAATTTTAAAAATTTAAGCAAGGGAGGGGAAAAAATGTCAAAATCATCCTCAGCCCACAGCCTTGACCTGGCCTCTGAGTGGCAGCTTGCCATCTATGAGGTAATCGCATCTTTCAATTTCATTTTGAAAAAGGACGTGAAATGGACTGCAGATCAACCAGAAGTTAAAACCGGAAAGACGGAAAGAATTCTACTTTCATAAAGCTAACATGAATATGGGCTCGCACACGTCACTAAAAAACAGCAAGCCAGAAACCATTAGCTACTGGCTTCCCCCGCAGCCAGTTAACCCCAGCACCCAGGGTCCTTGGTCTGGGACAGTCTAAGTCTGGGGGCTGAGGGAGCAATGCTGACTTCCCAGGATTCCTATCATATTTCCGTTGACCTTGCCTGAGGGCTTCTGAACTGAGAGGCCATCCCTTCAGCCCTGTGAACCCACTGGCCTGGAATCCCTTCACACAGGGAAAAAACTGGTTTGAGGAAAGGTCCCCAGATTCCTCTGGCAACCAGGCACAGTCTGGCTGTCCTGCCACGGGAGCGGGCATGGCCGGGGCTTCTGCACCTCCCGGGCCACACAGAGGACCTGGGGGAAAGGCAAGTCCAGGTAGGACCTAAGAGGTCTGAGGCAGGGCGGGCAGCTTTGGAAAGCATCCGCCATCACCAAGGGTGGAACGGGCTGGATTTCCAAGCCCAGGAGGACTTCCCACACCCCAGTTTCCATAGCCACTGCAGAGCCACGGCGACTCGAAGCAGCAAAAGTGAGGCAGGAAGAAGAGCCCCCAAAGACAGTCAGACCCACCCACACTGCCACAAAACCCAGGGTCAAGCCGGGTGTGGTGGCGCACTCCGGTGGTCCCAGTACCTAGGAGGTTGAGACAGGAGGATCACAGGTTCATGGTGAGCCTCAGCCATTTAGTAAGACCCTGTTTCAAAATAGAAAAATATAAAAGGGCCGGGGGTGTAGTTCAAAGGTAGACTGTCCCTGGGTTCAACCTCCAGTACTCTCCCCTCCCCCCAAAAAAACCAGAAGTCAGATAGAATGTGAGGGATTCAGAATCAGCCCGTGGCCAAAACTCCTTATTTATGTAGAAATATATTTTCTTAGTTTCGTGTGTGTGTGTGTGTGTGTGTATGTGTGTGTGTGTATGTTACTAGGGATTGAACTCAAGGGTGTTCTGCCTTTGAACTACACCCCAAGTCCTATTTTATTTTTAATTTTGAAACAGTGTCTCACTTCATTGCTGAGGGCCTCACTAAGTTGCTGAGGCTGGCCTCAAACCTGCACTCCTCCTGTCTCAGCCTCCCAAGTACTGGGGTTACAGGCATGTGCCACCAAGCCTGGCTATATTTTCTGCCTACGACATCCATTTGTTGAACACTCAGGTAACATAATAACCCCGTTCGCTGTGCCTCTGCCCCTTCCTTTTATAGTTTTCAATGATGTGTTTTATTAAGAATTAAAGAGACTCTTTAATCCAAAGCTCATATCTGGAAATTTTGGCAACCGGATTGAAATCTGACTTTGGAAAACTTTCCAAAGGCAGCTGTTCCAAAGAGTACCTCATGACTAACCTGGACCTCCCGCTTCTCCAGGCAGCGGGGAATGAGTAAGCTCTGTGTTAATGTTCAATAACAAGAGCTGACATTAACTTATGCGCACAGCCACCCGCACCCCAGAGCTTTACCTACATTCTTTCCTTCAGAGAACAAAGTCGCTGCTGTGAATCCTGTTTCACAGGGGACAGCGAGGTTCAGAGAGCACCGGCCCAAGACCACACAGCTAGCAAGGGGTGGGACCAGCAACTGGGCTCCATCCTTGACACCAAAATTAATGTGTCCCCCTTCTGTCTTGCCGCCTTTCAGTGGGATCACACAGGAACAGGATCGAATAACGTGAAAACCATTGCTAATGTGAGCTGGTAACCCATTTAAACACACCCCAAGCCCTGCGAGGCCTGGCTCTCACTCAGTCCCGCTCTCCTTATCTAAAAGGAATGGGCTGGTACAAACGGCACCATTCATATCATGCCCCTTGACCCCAACTGTGTCCTCATTAGTCATTCACCCTAGGAAAAAACGAGAAACGTGCTTATAAGTCATTGGCTGTTTTCGGTTTATTTTTACTGTGATATGGAATGATCTACATCACCCTTGGGAATCGAGGGATGATGCTGGCCAGGCAGAGACCTTTACAGTATGTCAGAGGAAACTGGCCAGTCCCGGTGCACCATCCAGCAGGACATTGGCTGCCTCCCCCATGTGACTGGGAGGTCCGGGGTGGCATCCCCGGCTTCACACCCAAGGATTCCAGGCGTGGTGGCGCACACTTGTAATCCCAGTACTTTGGGAGGCGGAGACCGGAGGATCCGGGTTCGCGGCCAGCCTCAGCTCTAGCTCTCTCTCTCTCTCTCTCTCTCTCTCTCCCTGCCCTCCCTCTCTCTCCCTCTCCCTCTCTCTCTCTCTCTCTCTCTCTCTCTCTCTCCCTGCTCTCCCTCTCTCTCTCTCTCTCTACTTAGTGAGGCCTCCACAACTTCGTGAGACCCAGTTTCAAAATAAAGTATAAAAAAATGGGCCAGGGGTGTAGCGCGGAGGTAGAACGCCCCTGGGTTCAATCCCCGGTACCGCAAAAAAAACCCAAAAAAACAAAAACCCTATTCAGACCTGCTCCAAGTTACCATCTTCCTGGTGCTTGGCTGGTTTCAAAATAAAAACTGAAAAAGGGCGGGGAGTGTAGCTCAGAGGGAAAATGCCCCTGGGGTTCAATCCCCAATGCCCCCCCAAAATGGAAGCTGTATGGTGCCAAGACATCTCCCCAGGGAATCCCTGGATTGCCAGTTGGAGAAAGGAGGCAGGCATTATTAGATTCACTTTGCAGAGGTGAGGGCAGGGGCAGGCAGCCACAGGCTCTGGGAGGCATGTGGGGACTGTCTCACACCTGTGTCACCTGCCAGTCCCCAGCCAGTGCTTGGGGCTCCGTGATGGTGACTTATTCATTGGCAATGCGGGAGGGGGGGATCTGCCCAAGGCCACGGGTAAATTAGTAACTAAGTAAAAGTTAGAATCGAGAATGCGCCAATGCTTATCACAAGTCATTCGATTTCCTACCTAGGTAGAGGAAGTGAGTACAAAGTTGGGGAGAAGCAGCCTAAAAAGAAATGGGAAAAGGAGAAATCAATCCAGGGATATCACGGCATGAAAGGAGAAGCCTGACAATCAGCTCTAAGAGGAATCGATTCTAAGAGGAATTCAAATTCCTCAATTGGAATCAGTTCTATGAGGATAAACATGACTTAACAGTTGGAGGCCGGGGAGTGGTGGTGCACGCTTGTAATCCCAGTACTTGGGAAGGCTGAGACAGGAGGGTCACAGGTTCGAGGACAGCCTCAGCAACATGGAGTGACTCTCAGCAACCGAGCGAGACCCTGTTTCAAAACAGAAAATAAAAAGGGCTGGGGGTGTAGCTCGGAGGTAGAATGCTCCTGGGTTGAATACCCAGTACCAACCAACCAACCAACCAACCAATCAACCAACCAACCAACCAGTCAACCAACCAACCAACCAATCAACCAACCAACCAACCAATCAACCAACCAACCAACCAACCAACCAACCAACAAAACAAAACACAAACAGTTGGAGAATATATTACTTAATGCACATGCTGTGACTTAGTCATCACTGTACTAAATTGGACATCAGGCTAAATTTTTGCTTGTAGACTATTAAGACATTCCTTAGAAGAAATGCCTTCAAAGAGTAATGACTAACCAAAAGACTCCATGTTCAAGTTATGTATTAGATCATGAGTGAGTTTTATTTTCTTCTATATGATGCTCATTATTTTATAAATTTTTAATAATGAACATGGACTTTTTTCTTTGGGGGGAGCAGTTTTTTGGGGGGATGTGCTGGGGATTGAACTGAGGGGAACTCAACTCCTGAGCTACATTCCACCCTTTTTATCTTTTATTTTGAGACAGGTCACTTAGTTGCCGAGGCTGGCCCAGAACTTGTGATTCTTCTGCCTCACCCTCTTGAGATGCTGGGATTATAGGCATGAACCACCGCACAAAGAAGAAATAGTTTTAAACATAGAGTCAAGCACCAAAAAAAAAGAATCCCTATAGCCCCCACCCAGAAAAGACAAATAATATTTTGTCATATTTGTTTCAGGTCTTTTTTTATAGAAACAACCATTATAGATAAAATTACTCTCAGTCCTTCCTCCTATCTTAAGAACTAATTACTATCATTTATCTTGTGTATCTTTTGAATCTACTTAACACATACATATAAACCACAACCAAAACAATATAGAGAACTATTTATAGGCATGATTTTAAAACATAAATTAAACCATACTTTCATATCACTCAACATTACATATCTGTAACTGGAGATTATTCCTTTAACTCTGGTATAATATTGCTTTAAATATACCATCTTCTATTTATTAAGTCTATTTATGGATCTTAAGTCATTTCCCATTTTTCTCTAGAAAATTAATTCAGTTATAACTGTCCTTATAGTTGTCTTCCTGGGAGATAGCCAGAGGTTCTCTCTGAATATAAACATGGTAAATGAAAATAATGTTTAAGATGAAACTCTATTAGGAAAACAGCGTTATAGAGGGGGCTCAGATACTTAGAAATTGATTTGGCTTGCTCCCTTTTTCATGTTTCCTACAATCTGTTCAATATTTATGCTATACCACCATAATACTCAAATTCTGCAAAACAGACCTAATGATGAACAGTAATCTAGGGACCCAGTCAGGGAACTTTGGGTCTGACAGATCTTGGGCCTGGCAGATGACTGGCTCTATTCCCACTGGTGTGTGTGT
>PVJS01028352.1:0-25561 GCA_004027185.1 Glis glis | reverse complement strand
AAAGTATAAAAAATAGGGCCGGGGGTGTAGCGCAAAGGTAGAACACCCCTGGGTTCAATCCCCAGTACCGCAAAAAAAAAAAAGAACTATCCAGTTACCAATAGTATACATAATATATGTATATATTTGTGTGTTTTAGATGCAGGTACAGAGTACAAAAGTGCTTAATATACAACTAACTGCACTTTCTTTATAAGAGGATAGGTCTAAATAGGAACTTTAAAGATATTACAATAAAAACATTTTTGTGGAAAAGTTCAATCCTGACATATTCTCCAGATAGTTAACAATGTAGCACTAATCTATATGCTCCAGAAGTTAAGACTTGCCCCTTAAGCCTAAATTATCCAGAAAAGACCACCTGTTCCTCCTTCACATCATCTTTGGCAGGAAAAGATAAGGAAGCACCAGAATGCTGTGTGTGCCTGGTCTGAGTCCACCTCCCAACAGCATAGCCCCAAGCCCCCTGACTGGAGACCATGAAATCTGAGTCCACCATATCTTTTTATGTGTTTTATATCTGTTACAAGATTTACTAGGTTATCCTTCACCCCGACTCTAATCTCCAAGTGGTTCCGGGCTCTGAGGCAACTGTTCACCATCATGTTTCCTCTCCAAAATTTCTATTCGGTTATCTTCGTGAGACTTGGTTTCAAAATAAAGTATAAAAAATAGGGCCAGGGGCGTGGCGCAGAGGTAGAATGCCCCTGCATTCAATCCCTGGTACCGCAAAAAAAAAAAAAAAAAAAAAAAAAAAAAAAAAGGGGGCTGAGGGTATAACTCTGAGGTAGAATGCCACTGGGTTCAATCCCTAGTACCAACAACAACTTACTTTGTCTAGTAAGTCCAATGTCTGGGCTTCCTCAAGGTTAGTTTCTATTGACTGCTTTTATTCCTGTGTAGGGGCCATATTTCTTAATTCTTTTTATGTCACATAATTCTTTTGTTGAAAATCGGACATTTTAAATAATATAATATATGAGAATTCTGGAAATCAGATTCTCTCCCCTCCCCAGGATTTGCTGGTGGTAGTATTGCTATTGTTGCTGCTATTTGTTTATTCAATGATTCTTCTGAAGTAATTCTACAAAGACTGTATTCATTGTCATGTGTGGCTGCCAAAGTAGCTACTTGTTGGCTTTGTCATTAGCTACTGACTGGATAGATATTTCCATAAATTTTTGGAACCAATAAGTTTCCCAGACTTTGACAAGGAACATTGTAAGTATATTGGGAGAGGTGTTCAACAGTCAGTTTACAACTATGCATTATGCTTACTTTTGCTTGTGAAGAGGCTCAAGGTAAGTTAGAGGTGAGAGCTTAGGTCCTTCTCAAGTCTCCCCTGGGCATGTACACAGCTCTATGCATATACATGCTCTCTAGAGTCACAGGAATGTACAGAACCTTTCCAAAGTACTTCATTGTCATTGAATTTCTCAGACATTCTTTTTAAATTTTTTGGTTAATGCTATCATTTGACCAAATTGTTATGTAGCACCCCAGGCACTTAGGAGATTAAACAATTGTCATTGATTGTTTAAGCAATTGACAAATTCTCCCAGGGAAAGTAAATGAACTCTGAATCAAGTCAAAGACAGTCCCATGAGTGAGTCTTCCATAGAACTACCAGACAGGTCACATAATGAAAATTATCTGTGAATGGAGTTTTGTTTGTTTGTTTGTTTTGGTACTGGGGATTGAATTCAGAGGCACTCTACTACAGAGATATATCCTAGTTCTTTAAATTTTTTGTTTTGAGACAGGGTCTTGCTAATTTGGAATCCTTGAATTTGTATTCCTCCTGCCTTAGCCTCAAAAGTAGCTGGGATTACAGGTATGTGCCATCATGCCGGGCTGTACGCAAAACTATGAAGAAGCTCCAGTTCCATTTTGCTCCTCCTAAAGGCCAACCAGCTGCTGGCTTGGCTTTTTCTGGAATCATTGGCAATTGATTTTCAAAACTACCACAGAGTTGGAGAGAGGAGGACAGATTGTGTTGCCAATATGCAGTTTCCTTGAATAATCATTTACTGGGTTATTGAAAACTTTTGGTTAGTTTACCAAGCTCTCATAAAGTTGATCCTGACAATTATGCCAGTATTCTCACTATTTTTATGGAGGAGAAGATTTTGTTCATTTTTGCATTGTAATTATACATCTTGATGAGGTTCAGGGTGATAAAAGCTTACATGCACACATCACTCATTGAGCCCTCCCCCTGTTCCTTCCCCATTCCCTCCCCCTCCCTTTCCCTCCTTCCCATGCTCAGCATAGTGATTGACTTTGAAAAGTTTGTGTATGTACATCATGACCATTGAGATGTTTCCCTCTTCCCCCGTCCCACCTCCCTCAAGTTACCTTTTTCACTCATCTAAGGTTCTTCCTTCTTTGTCAGGAGTCCCTCCTATATCCTATTTTCTCCCTAGCTTCCACATCTTAGGGAGAACATCCGACTTTTCACTTTTTGTGACTGACTAATATCACTTAGCATAATGTTCTCCAATTCCACCCATTTCCCTGCAAATGACATAATTTTGTTCTTCTTTATGGATGCGTAAAATTCCATTGTGTACATATCCCATAGTTTTGTAATCCGTTCATCTGTTGATGGACTTCTTGGCTGGTTCCATAGTTTGCCAACTGTGAATTGTGCAGCTACAAACATAGATATGCGTGCATTAGTTTGGTTTCCATTCTTTGGGGGAGATACCCAAGAGTGGTATCGCTGGGTCACATGGGAGGTTCATTCCCTTTCTTCTGAGGATCCTCCATACTGTTTTCCAAAGTGGTTGCACTAATTTGTAATCCCACCAACAATGTTTTAGAGTTCTTACTTTTCCACATCCTCGCCAGCATTTGTTGTTGTTTGTGTTTTTAATGATTGCCATTCTAACTGGGGTTAGGTGAAATCTCAGGGCAGTTTTGATTTGCATCTCTCTGATTGCTAATGATATTGAGCATCTTTTCATACATTTATTGGCCATTTGTATTTCTTCTTCTGTGAAGTATCTATTTAGTTTACTTGCCCATTTTTGTTTGGGTTATTTGCTTTTTTAGCAGTGAGTTACTTCAGTTCTCTGTATATTCTAGATATTAATCCTCTATCAGAAGAGTAGGTGGCAAAAATCTTCTCCCCATTCTGTTGGCTTTTTGTTGAGGTTCTTGATAGTTTGCTTTATTGCACAGAAACTCTTCAGTCTAATGCAGTACCACATGTTGATCCTCATTTTAATTTCTTATGCCTTTGGGGTCTTGTTGAGGAAGTTTTTACCCGTGCCTGTGTTGAAATGTTGGAACAATACCCTCTTCAAGTAGCTAAAAGATCTCTGGTCTAATTTCCAGGTCTTTGATCCATCTTGAATTGACTCATGTACAGGGTGAGAAAGTGGGGTTTATTTCCATTTTTCTGCATATGGTTAACCAGCTTTGCCAACAACATTTGTTGAAGAGGCTATCTTTTTTTCAGTGGATGTTTTTGGCCCCTTTGTCAAAGATTAATTGGCTGTAAGTGTGCAGATTTGTTTCTAAGTCTTCTATTCTTCTCCACTGTTTATGTGTCTGCTTTTGTGCCAATACCATGCTGTTTCTATTACTATGGCTTTGTAGTAACGTTTGAAGTCAGATATTATGATGCCTCCTGCATGGTTCTTGTTGCTGAGAACTACTTTGGTTATTCTGGGTTTTTTTGCTGTTCCAAATGAATTTAAGGACTGATTTTTCTATGTCTGTGAAGAATGATCTTGGTAATTTAATGGGTATTGCATTGAATCTGTAGAGCACTTTTGGAAGAATTGCTATTTTAATGATATTTATTCTGCCTATCCAAGATCATGGGAAGTCTTTCCATCTTCTAAGATCTTCTTCAATTTCTTTTTTCAAAATTTCGTAATTTTCCTTGTAGAAGTCTTTTACCTCCTTGGTTAGGTTTATTCCTAAGTATTTTATTGTTTTGGGGGATATTATGAGTAGAAATGTTTTCTGGATTTCTTTTTCAGTGGATTTATGGTTGGCATACAGAAAAGCTTCTGATTTTTTAAGATTGATTTTGTCCTGACACTTTGCTGAATTTGTTGATCAATTCTATAAGCCTTTTTGTTGAGTTTGTTGGGTCTTCTAAGTATAATATGTCATCTGCAAATAGGGATAGTTTCAGTTCTTCTTTTCCTATTCATACTCCTTTGATTTCCTTCTCTTGTCTTATTGCTATCACTAGAGTTTCAATTACTATATTGAAAAGGAGTGGTGATAGTTGACATCCTTGTCTTGTTCCTATTTTTAAGGTGAACTCTTGTAGTTTTTCCCCATTCAATATGATGTTGTATATTGCCTTTATGATGCTGAGGTATGTTCCTTCTATTCCGATTCTCTGCAGTATTTTTAGCATGAATGGTTGTTGGATTTTGTCGAATGCCTTTTCAGCGTCTATTGAAATGATCATGTGATTTTTATCTTTAGTTCTGTTTATGTGGAGGATTACATGGATTGTTTTTTGTATGTTGAACCAGCCTTGCATCTGTGGGATGAACCCAACTTGGTCATGGTATATAATTTACTTGATGTGGTTTTGAATGTGCATTGTTAGTATTTTGTTTAGAAGTTTTGCATCTAAGTTCATCAATGATATAGGCCTGTAGTTTTCTTTTCTTGAGCTATCTTTATTTGGTTTTGGTATTAATGTGATGTTGGCATCATAGAATGTATTGGGGTGATTCCTGTTTCTTTCTATTTCACGGAATAGATTGAGGAGTATTGGGATTAGCTCTTCTATAAAGGTTTTATAAAATTCGCTTGGGTATACATCTGGACCTGGGCTTTTCTTTGATGGTAGGTTCTTTATTGCTGCTTCAATCTCTTTGATTGCTATTGGTTGGTTTAAATTTTCTACATCTTCTTGGTTCAATTTAGGAATGTTGTATGTGTCTAGAAATTTGTCAATTTCTTCTGGGTTTTCCATTTTGTTGAAGTATAGTTTTTCAAAGTAATTTCTGATGATACTCTGGATTTACGCACTGTCAGTGGTAATATCACCTTTTTCATCTCTTATTTTAGCAATTTGGGTTGACTTTCTCTTTCTTTTGGTTAGATTGGCTAGTGGTTTATCTATCTTGTTTATTTTTTTTTTGAGGAACCAGCTTTTGGTTTTGTTGATTTTTTGCATTGTCTTTTATTCTCTACTTCATTGATTTCTGCTCTGATTTTGATAATTTCCTGTCTTCTATGGCTTTGGAATTAGTCTGTTCCTGTTTTTCAAGGGCTTTGAGGTTTGTCATTAAGTTATTTAGTGATTTTCTGTTTTTCTTATGTGAGCACTCAGTGCTATGAATTTTCCTCTTAATACTGCCTTCAGGGTGTCCCAGAGATTTTGATATATTAGGAGGAGATTTTTGAAAGTCCTCACTCTGGCATTCTCATTAACATCACTCTCACCTAGAGTACTGTCAGAGTCATCTAATTGGTCCAAATGTCCCCAGTCTGTCCTCTCTCCAATCTGTCTGTACAATGCTGCCAAAGTAATGTACAATTCTAATGATGTCCTCACCTACTTAAAAACCTATGATGGTTTCCCATTCCCTACAGGACAATTGAGACATTTTGATGTACAGCAAAATTCTCCATGATCTGGTCCCCACCACCTTGCTGGCTTCCCCTGCTACAATTCCCCCTTAACATCCAGTCCACTGGGTTAGTGGCCATTCATTGGTCAAAATCCCTGGTCTCCTTGGTGATTGGTCTGGTCTCTCCAGCAAGAATGTCTCTCTTTCTCCCTGTTCTTTACTGCCAGAGCCTTTCCACTGTGCTACTCATGTGGCAGGTGTGAAGTCAATTTGTAGGATCAAACTTCAGTGTTAGTTAGTCAGACCCACAGAAGCTAGGGAACCTTACAGACCTCAATGGCACATTTGCATCCTGAAAGCAGATCACACAGTATTTTGTTCCAAAATCTACAATTTGAATATGAGCCCCCAAGTCTTTTCTTGTGTATCTCAAGTTCTATCCTCACTGTGCCCTTTCCCTATCCCACCAACATAACAGCACATGTTCCATAGCTAACAGAGAGTACATTATCAGGAGAAATGAGAACAGTGATACTAACTTTTTCCCATTATAAGATTGGTGAGTCATCAGGAGAATCTCCTGGTGATTTCAGGGTTCCTTAATTAAACCAACCAGTTGTCAGTTGAAAGCCCCCATAGATGACTTGGTTCCTGCCTTCTTGACCCAAAGGATACTATACAGAAGCTTAAGCTTCTTTTTCAATATCCAGACTACATGGGAGTATAATCCAGATATCCCAAGTTGGAGTCTTCATGCCTCTTGAGATCTAGGTAAAACTGCCTCATTTCATGCAGTTTCCTGACCTTCAGGATCCTCACACTTTCTTTTCCAAGGCAATTGGATCTGAGAATCCCCAAGGTGATTTCTCCCCTTTCTTCACCTGCCTCCTGAACCATACTCAATCAACTTAAATGTGAAAATTAGTGCTTTTACCTGCTTATACACATGTACATTCTTACCCCAAAACATTTGAAATTTCCAATATGTGGGATTCCAATATGTGGATCATAGAGGAAAGAACTTTAAAACCCTTTATAAGTCATTTCCGAACTTTAAAGTTTTTATGCTCACCTTGCCTCTAAGGGCTCATTTCAGTATATCTTCTCCCACTCAGACACCACCAGGCCCTTGTCCTTCTCTATCACTTCTTCTCTTCTAAAAGTGACAAATCCAGTTCTCTCCTCATTCATGTGAGTCTGTTGTCTTTCCTGAGCTCTGTTACAAGCTGACACTTATGCCTTTGGGGTCTTACCTTCTATCCCAAGTGCCTATCCAGGACAAATCCAAACAATCTCTTCCTGAAAAAAAATTATCTCAGCAGATAAATCAAATACAAGCTCCCCCCCCATTTGTTTCAGGAAAAATTATTTATACATCTGACTGTCTAATGCAACCTAACTCATATAAGGAGCCCATAATAAATATCCCAGGATAAAATTAGATATGAACTATCAACTATAAATTATCATATTGGTGAATAATAAAAACATTATTTGGATGGCTTAAAAGGAAGAAAGACTACATGGCAAGGTGGATTTAAAGCAGTCACCATTGTGGTTGGGAATGTAGCTCAGTGGCACAATGCTTGCCTAGCATGTGCAAAGCCCTAGATCTTTTTTCAAAAATCTGTAAAAATAAGTAGATAAATAGAATAGTCATCACCTATAGAACTCTCCCCTTTAAGATGTCAACTGCCCATAATAACTCACCACAATTCCACCTAAGTACCCACTTCTATAAATCTTCCCATCACACAGGTCAATGAATAGGGTAGTGACAGACGTAATATGAAACACAGCAAGACCTACACTAGGGGGCATGTGAAGATACATAACACAGAGAGGAAATGGATCCCTTTAACCCTGGGATAAGGTTTGGAGTTTTAGTGCAATGCCAAATCAAATCTGAGGACCCCGAAGGAGAGATGCCAACTACTATGAAAGGCAGGTAAACTCCAAGGCAGGTTCTGACTTGGGGATAAGGCCAAAGTGTGGGAACCTGGGAAGCAGGTAAAGTATAACAGGAAATAGGTGACCATATTTTGTTACGAGGTTAGAGTTTGCCTGACTCTCATCTGTTTTTAATGGGTCAGCATGCTCAAGCCAGTCTGAGCCTGTGATTTATTAAAGGGCCTTCCTGGCATCAGACAGATCCCTGAAACACAGAATTGGTGGTGCCTCCTCTCAGTCTAGGCGAGGCCTCAATGGAAACGAGAAGTAAGAAAGGAATTTACTCTACTATTCAACTACTAGTCAGTGGCACATTTCCTTCCCAAGTCACAATACATTTTCAGTCTGAGATTGCAAGACAGACACCTCAAAAATAAACTTCTGGAATGAAAGAAAATGGATTTTAAATTGCAGAGGTAACAATTCTATTTCATGCCATCTGTTATAAGTCAAGTTTCCAACTAATAGATTATGATGCAAAAATTTGAGATCAAATTTATGTAATAGGACACAAAGATATTTGAAATCAATAAGACAATTTGACAGTATTAACTTTAAATATATATTTTTAAACTTAAAACATGTTTACAGGTTATTGATAATGCATCAGTGTTCTTAGACCAAAATGATGATGAATTAAACATCTTTCCTGAAATAAACCTAGCAACCTGAGCGAGCATTTCATCTATTTTACAATCTCTCCTTGCACTACTAAAGTGTGGACATTTTCCTGAAAAGTGTCCCCTATCATATATTCCCTTTGAAATCTGAGATGGTAGACAAGGGCAATTGGCCAAGGATTAGGAGACCCAGGGTACTGGCTATCTTTATCTTTCTCCACTGCAGGCATATCTTAACATAATAGTCTGATCAGATCAATAACGAAAGTCTCAACTTCCCTAATTATAATCCCAATTGCTGATTTTTAATCAGAAAATAATTAGGACTCCCTATATATCACTGACACAAACATCTCAGAATCAGAAGGAGGCATGGCATTCAGCCAACCACATGGTATGGTTAAGAACACGAAACACAACAGAGTGAGACATCTTCCATTAGCCTCTCTTCCTCATTGTTTTAGCTTCACATTAATACAACAAAATACCAGAGGCAACTAACTTATACAGAGAAAAAGCTTATTTAATTCACAGTCTGGAGGTTCAAATCCAGGTCAGGCAGCTCTATTGGTTTGGCTTCTGATGAGAGCAGAGGATGGAATGGCAGGAGCGCATTTTGGATTGAGTGGTCACATCAAAAGCCAGGAAGCAGAGAGAGAGAGAGACAAGATTGTCCCAGGTCCCACAGTTCCTTTCAGAGGCATGCCTTCAACAACCTAAGGCCCTCCCACTAAGCCCCACCTCTTAAAGTCCACAGCATCTTCCCATACCACTATCCTGAGGACTTAACATATGGTCCACTGAGGGACACTACCCATGTTCAAACCATAGTACTCATCAATGCAGCAATGCTTCTCAGATGAGAACACAGTATTTGGTAATATCAACATGCTAATATCAGCACAGGGATAACCAGAAACAAAAGGATCAGGGAGGCTTTTCCTTACACAATAGTGAGAAGGCAGCCATTGAGTGGATTTTCCTCATTTACCTCTACTGACAGTGACATGAAAGCTCACTTTCCCACTTCAATGACTAACCTCGCCCTAGCTGCATTATGAGCAGCCCTAAAGTCCAAAAATATTACTAACAGTGTCATTCTAGCTTGGGTAATTCCTATGTTTGCTTCCTTAGACATCACAGGGGCCTCGCAACAAGAGACGTGACACAGAGGTATAGGACTCAGTAGACCCCTTATTCAGGGAACAGTATATACATCCTCCTGTGAGCAGGAAACAGACCTAGTGGCATCTACCTGGGTATTGGCATCATGCCTTCAGTTCTTGCTGTTCTTTTAAAAATCTTTTCCTTTATCGGTGTCAGAATGATGGAATAGAAATAAGGAGTGTAGACAGCTGGGATTTTACACAGGTAAATATCAGCCTTGAAGGCTTATAGGCTGAGCCACACACTCTCAAAAGCAAGGGTTAGGACTTGTCCCCACCTTGCCTAACCCAGGCAAAGGATAAAGGTAATTGGTACACTATCCTAACTTATAATTGGCTGGGTGTGGTGGTGCACATCTGTAATCCCAGTATTTGGACCGCAGGTTTGAGATGAACCTCAGCAATTTAGCCAGATCTTCAGCAACTTAATGAGACTTTGTTTCAAAATTTAAAAAATAAAATAAAAAGGGCTGGGGGCATAGCTCAGAGGTACAATGAATGCCCTGAGTTCAATCCCCAATACCAAAATAAATAAATAAAATTATAACTGTATTCTACGTATAATACAGATTTGCTGCAATGGGAGGAGTTTTCCTCACCTTTGCTCCTCCTCTGAACGAGTGCACCTACCTTGCAAAACATTAACCTGAGCACATGAAAGAAAAACAGCATGCTTCTCCAGTGCTGACTACATTTTCATACATAATTCATAAACCAACTTGTGCATCATTTTAGGATTATCCATGAAAACATGGTTACCTTTGTAATGTATTATAAATAGCATAAGAAGCCAGATGTTTAAGTTTACATATTAAAGCTGTAACTCCTTAATTGTGTTGTCTGGGGCAAATCCCTAAATTTTCTAGGCCTTTCTTCAAAACTGGAGGATTGGAATGAATTCATGACATTCAAACTGATTGAGGCACCTGCCCAGTCCAAGCCACCTAAACCAGCATTTTCAGGATGGGCACCTCAGACAAGTTTCTAATTTCCTTTCTGTTTTATAATTCTTTGGCTTTGTGATAATTTTGAAGTGAAGGACGAGTTACTGTATTTGCACCTCCCACCACTAAGAAGGAAACACAATGCTGGTAGGCTTAGAGTAGCCAACCATTCTGGTTTGCCCAGCACTGGGGGTTTCCTGGGATGAGGACTTTCAGTGCAAAAACTGTAAGTGTCCCAGGTAAACCTGGATGTTTAGTCAGCCTACTAGACCTTTACGTTTTAAAAGCCACTTAGTGTCAGGTCTGTTTCTTGCAGCTGAAAACATTCTAACTTATAGTATCTCAAAGGCTCAAAGAGACCCTGACGCAGAGTAGGAACTCTGTAAATGTCTGCTGATTGACTGGGCTCTGGATTGAATTAGTTGCTATTGAGTGAGGAAGAAGAGCATCTCCATTAGTTATACTCACATATCTAGCACAGTTCCTAGACCTTAGAAGGTGTTTGGCAAATATCTTCTTAAAACCAGCATGGCTTCAGGATCTTACCAAGCAAAAAGGAGAGTTTGGGATTAGTTCAGTAAACTCAAGTTCTGGAAGAGTCTTTCTGCTCAAATGGACAAGGAAGGAGCTGCCCTGGGGGCAGGGTCTAGGAAAAGAATCTGAAGGGGTCTCCAGCTTCCTCTGGTGGCTCAGAGAAAGGCAGTCACTCGGGTGTCAGTGCTGGTTAGGCTGCAGGAAGGAGGGAGTGGCAATGGCCACAAGAGACGTTCCTTAGCTAAAAAGAGAATGTAGTGGCTGGAAACTTTCTCAGTAAGAATTTGATGGATCAAAGGCAACTTCGAGCTCTTCTACTTGTACCCAGTCCTGCGGCTTCTAGGAGTGATGGCAGCTGAGAGATCCCAGTAGAGTCTCCTCCCCCGATATCACCCGGATGAAAAGGGTTGACTCACCCAAGCCAAACCCCTTCCTGGGAACAGCATGAATCCAAAGATTTGTTCATGCAAACAGTAAAGAGACCCAGCCCGTCATGTCACTGGAGACATCTGAAAAGCTCCCGTAGGGTTGGGTGGGGAATTTGTTTGACTGCACTGTAGTTCTTCTTCCTCAGCCCCCTTTTTTCCCTCATTACCACAAAAGTGTTGGTCCAAGAGTATTTCCCATTAATTTAATCTGTGTAAATCTCCCTCTCAGAGTCTGCTTCTCAGTCAAGAATGGTGAAGGACCTAAGTGAGATATTTACCCTCCTCGTAAGCTAACCAGTGGACTGGCTCCACATGCATAAAAGCTTCCAGGAGTCAGCTGGGTCAAGGAAAAAGAATGTTATTACTCATGGCTCAGTAGCCAGCGTGAATTTCATGCTCAAGTTGATTTTGTAGGCTCCCCACATCCCACAAGTGATCCAAATACACAATAGGTTTGGGTCACAGCTAAGGAACTCTGAGCTTAGGAAACCCCAATCTTTTTTTTTTTTTTTGTGGTACTGGGGATTGAACCCAGGGGCATTCTACCTCCGCACTACACCCCCAGCCCTATTTTTTATACTTTATTTGGAAACCGGGTCTCACAAAGTTGTGGAGGGCCTCACTAAGTAGAGAGAGAGAGAGAGAGACAGGAAGAGAGAGAGGGAGAGAGCTGAGGCTGGCCGCAAACCCGGATCCTCCGGTCTCTGCCTCCCAAAGTACTGGGATTACAAGCGTGCGCCACCACGCCCGGCTGGAAAACCCCAATCTTTTAAAGAGAACTACTAGAGCTGGGCGTGGTGGTGCACGCTTCTTGGGAGGCTGAGACCAGAGGATCTGGGTTTGCAGCCAGCCTCGGCAACTTAGTGAGACCCTGTTTCAAAATAAAGAATTTTTAAAAAGGGCTGGGGGTGTAGCTCGGAGGTAGAATGCCCCTGGGTTCAATCCCCGGTACCACAAAAAAAAAAAAGAAAAAAGAAAAAAGAGAGAGAGAGAGAACTACTAGAAAATCTGCTCACCTTTGTCCCAGAGGGAGTCAAGGCATTTATTAATACTGGTCAGGAAACTGGTCCTGAAGGCAGATATTATATCTTCCAAGCCTATTTGCCATATAAACACTCTTGAACAGATAGTCCAGAGTGAAAGCTGATAGAAGACATATAGAAGTGTGAAATAGCCAAGGAAGAGTCACCTCCCAACACCTGGGGAGCCCGACCTGTGCTCTATACTCCTGCACACTCACCGGAAGCTCTTGTAATTCAGCATTAGTGTAAATGGTATCTCTCTTAATTTTCATAGAGTAGTATATGTTTCAATTATATATTTGGGGTTACCATCAGCTTTTTATTTTCCATTTAAATTTTTCTTTTGTCAATTAAATATATACATAATTTTAAAAACTAAATGTTACTAAAGGATTCATAATGAAAAAGTGGTAGTCTCCTACCTAATTCTCCTCATTACTACTTCCTACTCCCTAAAAGCAACAACTTTCAGTTACTGTAGACATTTCCACTGGTGTCTACCTTTATATTTATAAAAAGCAATACTTATGTCATTTTTATCTGTTTCTCTTAGAATCTGTTGAACGCTGTTAAAGTCAAGAAATTAACTCTTACAACAACTGTCAACACACATTTTCCCCCTATGTACTCTCAACATGAGTGTATTAAATTATATTTCTAGTCAAATGCATATTCAGTGCTTTCACTTTTATGATTAAATAAATATAGTTTATCAAAGACTCAAGTAGAGTATTATGGTCATATTCCTTCCTTCTTAAACTTTTTTTTTGGTATTGGGGTTTAAAACCAGGGACAATCTACCTCTGAGCTACACCCAGCCCTTTTTATTTTTTATTTTGAAACAGAGTCTTGCTAAGTTGCTGCACATTGGCCTCGAACCTGCTATCCTCCTGTCTCGGCCTCCCAAGCACTGGGATTATAGGTGTGTGTCACCATGCCTGACTATTAACTTTCTTCCTAGAATTAATTACCTTTTAATTTCCACTTGGTTTGAATCTACAACCATTTCCACTACCTTCAAACAGTTCTATAAAATGCTTCTCAATTTGATTTTCCACATGGCCAAAGCTGTCAGATCATCTGCCAGTTTAATTTTCCCTCTTGAAGCCTTCCTGTAAAATCCTTTTTCAGTCTGGGCAGGTTGCCCTTTAGGCCAGTTATGCTCTCGCTATCCCTGGAATTCCCAGCTATATTATCGAGGAGAATTTCCTCTCCTTCTCACCCTCTTAGTTGATAAAGCAACTAGCCTCCAAAATTTGCCTGGAGGTAAAATCTGTAGGACAAGGATGTCTGAACATGGGTCTTTCTCTCTCTCTCTCTCTCTCTCTCTCTCTCTCTCTCTCTCTCTCCTTATACCTAAGTAACGATTTGGATATAAAATTTTGAAGCCTCTGGAGTTTCTTTTAAAACAATTTAGCATCTCTAGTTCTTAATGTTTTGTATGCAATCTCTTTCAAATCCCTGGAGGAATTTAGCATTTTTCTCTTAGAGGTTTATTTTGACTCATGGTTCTGAAGGTTCAGGTCCAATATCAATTAGTCCCCCACTGATCTGGGCCTCTGGTGAGGGTGGGTGCATTGTGGTAGCACATGTCAGAGCAAGAGCTCACATCCTGAGACAGGAAGCAGAGACAGAGAGGGGATGAGTGGGGTCCCACATCCTTTTTGTTTTTCCTTGGTACTGGGGATTGAACCTGGGGGCATTCTACCTCTGAGCTATATCCCCAGCCCTTTTCTATTTTTTATTTTGAAATAGGATCTCACTAAATTGCTTAGGGTCTGGCTAAGTAGCTGAGGCTGGCCTCAAACCTGCAATTCTCCTGTCTCAGCCTCCCAAGTACCGGCCTGTGCCGCCACACCTGGCAGATCCCACCTCGTAATGACCCATAGCGCCTCCCAATACTGCCACCCTGTGGACCAAGCCTTTACATATGGACTTTTGGGGGTCACTACTCATATTCATAGCATAACAGACATTGAGGCAGTCATGCCTGGATTTGAATCCTGGCTCTGATGTGGACTATGACCCTCCATAAACACTACTCCCTAATCACTCTAGGACTGCCTTTGACTATGAAATGGGAGTAAAAATTGCTACTACAATTCATGTTGGAAGATCAATTGAGCTGATGTATTTTTATTTTCACTCACCTTGCTTCTGAAAGAATTTAAAGTAACTTAACAAGAATCACTGGAAAACAGGATAGTGACTGATGATCTAACAGGGTGGGCAATGTTTGCTATCTGAACAATATTTATGTACCTTTTTATGAGTACCAGAAATGATCCCTGAGGCTCTGTGCTTTATATCAAAGACCCCACAGTCAGTAGTGTGACACAGGGCAAGAAAAATATAAGGATATAATGATCAGAAGATGCTTTGCAAAGTACAGAAAAATCATCAAGCAGAAACGTGGGTAGCATTAGAACAAAATCTAGCTGAGAGTACCCATATTGAGTCTAGGCACTTACCATGTGATTTCTTATTTAATCCTCTCAACACTTCTGTGATGTGAGTACTTGTAGCTCCATCTTTAGAGAGCCTGACTTTCTGAGTTCAAATTCTGCTATGTTATTTATTAGCAGTTTGACCTCAGCAAGCTACCTCAGCCTCAGTTCCCTCATCTTTAAACTTTACCTATTTTACAGAATTTTATGAATATTAAGTTAGTTAGTAAATATAAAACGTCATAACAGTGTCTGGGACATAGTAAAACCTATAAAAGCCAAGGTGAACATATTTATGGGTAGAGAAATTGAGAAGTGTCCTATCAGTGCAAAACATTAGGGATCCCTGGACCCTAATTAGGGTTTGGGGAGGGGCCAAGGGGTAAGTATCACTTGGAAACCTCTAATAGCCACACTTGGGAAAAGTAAGCTCTAAAGTCTTTGTATGCACCTCACCTCTGGGATAAGCCCATCATGTAAAGATGTTTACATGTCGAACGATGAATGAATTACAGACACTCAAAATAGCCTTTATTCTATTGTTAACATGCTTTTGTTGCCTTGAATTTCAAATGTTATGTAGCATCTTCAATGTTTATTTTCCTATTATTAATTACACAGTGAAGGTTCAATATCATCTGTGCACTAGAATGGAGTACATTATCATTAAGTTCTTGACAATACGTTCTAAGTTCATCATTTAGTTAAGTTTGAGCAACGGTCAACAAGCACACACCAATCGAGTTTCACATGGTGAAATAAAAATAACCAAGTCCACCAACATTGTCTGTGAACAATACCTCAATAATCAGAAAAGGCAGGTGTTCCTTTAATGGACATATTGAGCAACTATTCTATGACATAAGGGTGCTGCTTCTGTAGGATATTATTTATAACCATGTAAAAACAAAGTGCATTATTTGTTATTAGTTAAAATAGTCTCAAATTATGCACAGTTTGATATCAATGGCATAAAAGCAATTATGGTGCAATCAAGTAAAATGGTATTGTTGGCAGGTTCCACTTATCATTCCTGAATTACCTCGGCAAAAATCAAGCATTTATTAGTGCCACTGTAAAGCCAATCAAATAGTCCATTTACAGTGGTCCCCTTTGGTGTTTCTGAAAAGTTGGTGCTCACACCTGGGGAGCGTGTCTAATTCACTGTTTGTTTTTCAGTTTTTGCTCACCGAGAAAACCTCTGAAGACTGGGGTTTATCTTCCCAAAGTTTAATAGGACTCAAAACACTTTTATTGAGCCTCAATCTTTATTAGTCAGAATTTGGAATTTCTTGCATATCCTTAATTATCAAACTGGTAAATGATACCATTGTGAAAACTCAATTGAATAAAGTGTTCAGACAATTGTCTATTCCGGTCGATTCTATTATAGGGTAAACCATAAATATGCCTTGTTATAGTTTGGATTCTTTTTTTTTTTTTTTTTTGGTACTGGAGATTGAATCCATTATCCCTCCAAGCCACACACCAACCCTTTTTATTTTAATTTAATTTAATTTTATTTTATTTGTGGTACTGGAGATTGAACCCAGGGGCACTCTCCCTCTTAGCTATACCCCCAGCCCTATTTTTTTATTCTTTATTTTGAAACAGGGTCTCACTAAGTTGCAGAGGACCTCGCTAAGTAGCTGAGGCTTGCCACGAACCCGGATCCTCCTGTCTCAGCCTCCCAAATACTGGGATTCCAAACATGTGCCACCACGCCCAGCTTATTATATGTATTTTAGATTTCCTGACTTAGTCCTTCATTACTTCTCTTTTTTAAAAATACAAATATTTTACGTTATTTTTACCTCTTTTTCCCTTGCCTCTGAGTCCTAGATGAATGTCTAGGGGTTATCATTTACGTCATTGAATTTTCTGCAAAAGCCAATCTGATCTTTACTTAGATTTTAAATAGTGCAATCAATTGTTTTTCTTCTATGCTTTCTTTTCTGACCTCAGAATTTCCTTCATGATTAACGTGTTTATTTTTACAGACTTGACAACCTCTCCTCTACCATGTTAAGATCACGTTAACCACAATGTTAAGATTAAAAACCACTTAGCTATTGTTCATAAAAACACATTTGCTCTGATTCTCCATCACGAACCCCTCTTTTTAAGCAGCGATATTTTCTCTTCTGTCTGATGGATTTCATCTGTTTGCTCATCCTTAAAGAGTCATCTGTACTTGTTCAGTTTGGGGAATTGAGATGGATTCTGTCAAAGATTATTTGGATCTTTGTTCAAATCTTTAAATTCAAGATAAAAAGTAGAGGGGAAGATTTGGATTTAATGTCATTTTCCATCAAGAGTATAAATACCGAGCAGCCTGGGTCACTAAACCGAAGGTCACTAAGCCAGAACTAAAGCTGAAGTCAGTGACAGCAGGAAGAACCGTCCTCGCCAGAGCTGAGCTGCCGTGTTTGTTGAGTGTCCAGCAATTAGCTGTAGCAGTGCCCCAGTTCTCTGTTTGGCATGCTCATCTTCATGAGAAGCCAGATGAGGCTCTTTGTCTGCAACAGATGTCTGTGGTTAGTGTAAGCCAAGAATAAAATCATCCTTTGCCCTACTAAACGTGGCACGTCCCAGGGGTATATGTCCTCGCCGTGTCACCTTCTGCAGGACGATCACATAACTAATCCTCCTACATAGGGGGTGGGGAAGAGGTTCTACCAAGAGCTGCCCCCCTTGACTTCCCAGTCTTCAAGTGGAAAGCCTTGGTTCATACTAGTTCACCCTCCAGTCCAGCCCCATCTGTACCACAGCTGACAAACTGCACCACAATTTCTGGGAAACTGATGCCACTCTTCACATCTTCCAGTATCAGTTTCCAGTTTCTGTTTGGCTACTTTACAGTCATGTATGTGGCACTCTAGGGAAGGGGTGGATTCCTTGTCTCTGCTCCATTCGTTTCTCGTCCAGGAATCCCTTCATTTCTTCCTAGCCTGCACTTGAGGAAGTGCTGCTGTGCATTGCTAACTGGGGCGGGGAGAGGCCACTTCAGTCTTCTTTAGGAACACAAACAGAAATGATCCCCTTTACCTAAGGAGCCTAGCACAGAATTTTTCTACTGTTACTGTGGAGGTCTTCCCAAACTCTTTCTGTTCTTGAATGAGGAAAATAAAGCCAAGACACACAGGTGGAGGCTGCAGTAAGAACTATGCAGATTTGTTAACTTCCTGGACTTGCCAAGGAATAAAATTTAGTCCATTTCTTCAGCTCATGCAGATATAACATATTTCCTCTGATTTAAGAAAAAAGGCTGCCCCAATTATCAAAAGTACATTTATTCTTTGATTTTTGATCTATTGATAGAGTTCAAGGTGAATTAGAAAATGATATTGAAGTACTTCAGTTATAAGATTATTAAAGAAATGTGTAGGATTTAGAAGAAATTTAACCAAATGTATTCAGCAGTTCTTTCTAGTTAAAGCATGCAAAACGATTTGCTTTATCAGTTGCTCTTTCTTATGTTCCACTGTTTTAATAAAATATTATATCTAAATAAAGAAGGAAAAAGCCAGGCATGCTTATAATCCCAGTACTTGGGAAGCTGAGACAGGAGGATCACAGGTTCAATGCCAGCCTCAGCAACTTAGCAAGACCCTGTTTCAAAATAAAAAAAATAAAGCCAGGTGTGGTGGTGTATGCCTGTAATCCTAGTACTTGAAAGGCCGAGAAAGAGGATCATAGGTTCCAGGACAGCCTCAGCCCTGTAGCGAGACTCTCAGCAACCTAGTGAGACCCTGTTTCAAAAACAAAAAATAAAAAAAGGGTTGGGGGTGTATCTCAGAGGTAGAATGCCCCTGGGTTCAATCCCTAGTACCATAAATAAATACTTAACAGAATAAAAATAAGATAGGGCTGGTGGTATAGCTTTGAGGTAGACTGTTCCTGGATTCAATCCACAGTACCAAAAGAAAAACAAAAACAAAAATAGGAAAAATATGTGATTATGATATGAACCTCCCAGGTAAAACCTATGCCTCACAATTCATGCCAGGGAACCAGTGACTTCTTAGTAGAGTGTTGAGTAAAGAATGTAGTACAGAGACATGCTGGACCCTTATTTGCTATCTTTTTTATGTGCTTTTATTGGTGCATTATAGTCTCATATCACAGTGAAGATCAAGTTGACAGTAACATTCATGCACACAGCACTTGGTGCACCCCTCACCTCTTCCCTCCCCCAATACAGAGTACTGAGATTGAAGTTGGTATATTCTCATGTGTACACATGCTCAGTGGTAGCAATTCCATTAATGAACTTCATTCTTCCCCTTCCCCTTCCCTGACTCCACTGAGGCTTCTCCACTATTGTCCGGAGTCCCTTTTGTATCCCCATTACTCCCTAGCTTGCACATATTAGAGAATACATATGACCCTTCTCTTTCTCTGATTGGCTGATCTCACGTAACATAATGCTCTCCAGGTCCTTCCATTTTCTTGTAAATGATATTATTTTGCTCTTCTTTATTGCTGAGTAGATCACAAAATTATGGGAAATATTTTTTTTTGCATCTAGAAATGCTGTGTTCTACTTTCCTCGTTTCTTAAAAGAAAATCCAGTTTGTTTGCCAGGCATTGTTTAGCATCAGGTTTACAAAGCTTGTTGTTGAATGTTGATATCTGTCCAAAGGAGTTTGACAAAATAGAAGCTGCTTGGTCCCTGTCGTGCCTCCTAGGTCATAAGGATTAAGGCCATGTGGCTGGGGTACTTATGTTGAGTCCAGAATGGGGCAGTCTCCTACCTCTTTGCGGAGGTGCCATCGAAGGTCAAGCTGGACTCTGTAGGGAAGGCATCTGTCATGCTGCAAAGAAGTCTAGAAGGTCTTTCAGTCCAGGAGGCGGCAGGTAGGGAGGACAGGATCTTGTAGGATGGAAACAGCCGGGGAGAGGAGGTTGCTGACCCGGGGAGTACAGGGAGGTGGGACGCCGGCCCGCGCTGCCTGGCTTCCCTCAGTCATCTGTTTTCCAACATCGTGTCAGACCCCTCAATGTACTGATTTCCCCCCTTGTGTTAACTATACCAATATTATTTTTTTAGTAATTGAAATGCACTTTTTATTTCAATTCAATCATGATTTTAAGTATAAAAATTTATAGATTGTTAAAACTACTTTTTTGTGTATTTTTAACCACTCAATGTAGCATTGTATATTTTATTCTTGTGAGACTCTGGTACAAGGTGTGCCACTTAATGTTTTTTCTGAGATGCTGGGCCTTTGGATGTGTACAGTAACCAACTTAATGCTAATGTTCAAAGTAAAAAAAAAAGTAGCCATAAAAAAAGAAATGCTGTGTTCTATTTATTATCTTGAGAACTTTCTGTGGTCAGGTTCCATTGGCTCCCACTCTAGCAATTACAACCACTGCAAACCCCACTGTCCTCAACCAGGCTTCTGGAGAATAACTTGAGGGTCCCTGACCTGTATTATTTTAGGGTATTACCCACATTGCTAACAGTGGGCTTTCTTTAGAGTCCTGTTCCAACAGCCAGCCTTACCCACTGAGGACAGCAGCGCTGATCTTCTTGGGAATGCCAGAGACATGTTCACTAGGACACTCCTGATAGCCTTGGAAAATGGTTTGTTCTCTAGATCCTCCTATGGAACATCCTTTGGTCGTCTTCTGAATGTCCATAATTTATCCATTCTGCATGCCTACTTCCCCATATTTTAATTTCTTCTTCCAACATCTGCCATAGTAACTCGGGCATTTCAGCTTTGCTCAGTGTGAACTATCACTTTCTCCAGGCGTCTTTGAGTAGCAGCAAATGTGCCCCATCCTCCTGGGTCTTTGCCAAGATGTTAAATGCTCTGTACCAAGAAAGTGCCCGTATGTCAACAAATTCTTGTTTATACTGTCTTACCTTCCAAGATCCCTGTCAGGGTATCCTCAAAATCCAATCCTAGGGGTGCTCCTGTCAGGGTATCCTCAAAATCCAATCCTAGGGGTGCTCCCTTGGGTTCAATTGATACAAACTAGCTAATTTTTATCCCTCCTTTGGGGTGTAATCTCTTTCCCCCTTATCAGGCCCATTGGTTGTGCTGGAATTTAACCTAGTTATCCACCTGCAGACTGCAGAGGAAGCAGGGGAATTCTTGAAGGGAACACTTGCCGACATGCTGGGAACCCCAAGTGTCCCCACGCATGGGGAAGTACCAGCTCTCAATGGGGTGCGGTGTGCTGTCCCTGCTGATCTGGGTCCTCAGGGGAGACTGGAGAGTCACATTGCTCGGAGCATCTACCCAGATATGCTCGTCCTTGTCTCAGGGTCCCATGTTTCCCAGCCAGGAAAAACGAATGTAACAGACGTAGCAGGTCTGCCTTGGCTAATAATATCTATGTCTTTGGGGATCTATGATTCTACCAAGCCCTATATCCACCCCTCAGGTATATCAACTTTTCACTAAAGGAGATAAGGGCCTGGTATGTAGTAGGTACTGTTTGTTAAGTGAATAGATGTATGTATGTATAGATGGATGTTTGGATGGATGGATGAGTGACATTGGACAAGCAATGGATTGGAAAAGTATACAGGTTACTAAAAATAATCTTAGTTTTGTATTATTTCTAAATAAGTCAGAAAATGTAGATGAGAAGATATGAGAGAATGAAGGTCAAATTTTCTGGAGAAAATAAGACCTCTTTAGCCCTTTATTGTATCTCCATATCCAATAAATCATAACCATGAATTACTCAACAAAATGTTTCTTCATGTTATTTCGCATGTCTCTCATAAAATGAAAACTATAAATATGATGTATAGAATATTACATGGAAATTATTTTGCATAGAATAAAATAATGGGAAAATTCAAAGTTATAGTGTTTAGGGCTAGTTATAAGCTGCTTTCTTTATATAATGAGCAGAAAGTTGAATATGTCCCAAATTTGTATTTGTCATTTATTCAAAATTGAAACCTTGATATATTTTAAAGATATCATAGTAAAAAAACAGATTCAGAAGAGTAAATCAGCAGAAAAATAAAGTTGTGGTTATGCAAAACAGTAGGAAAGAGTGACATTTCATCTGCTCAGAATGCTATTTGGATACCAAAATCTTGTTTTTGGTAAATGTTTCAATATTAGAATGTTGGTCTTTAAAAATATCACAGAGTGAATCAGCAGAACCAAATAGTTGGGTGAAACAACAAAATATAAAGCCAAGACATTACATAAAAATCCCATCTGAACCAGAGCAGCTGAAGGCAAAGAGAGCAAGTGAGAATGCCACAAGCCAGGAAACACCACAGAACAAAACCTACACCTGCCCTACCCAATAAGCAGATTCCTTGCAAATGGTAGGACTGCTACCTGTACATTTCCAATGTTAGAGGCAAAGGTCATAGATACGCCAACCTCATCACCTTCACATTTTACTACAAGCTACTGCTATCTCTATGCTCTCGAGTCCTATTTGTTGCCTCCTGTAGTGGAAATTCTGTGGAATGTTTGCTGCTGAGCATCTTTTCAAGCCCAAGTCCAAAGACATCACGCTGGCAGCTTGTAATCAGCCATGGTGGGAGTGTCTACAACACCGAAATTGGCAAACCCTGTACATCAGCACACCTCGGCAACATTCTTTCCGGCCACAAAAATGTGGGTCTCCTTGATCAAGGACTGAAATACATAACATTTTGGAATCCACACTGCGAGACAGATGATGTCTGTGTGCACACGTTCACACCAATAGTATTTGATGTGCCCCTTCTTCTATGATTCCTGAAGCCACTGCACTGTGTCATCATCATAAAGCATGGAAACTTTGTTCTAATCAACAAGACCCAGTTTTGTTCCATATCCCACCCTATTATCATATGTCTTCTCTTTCTGTATCTGCTCAAAACCTGTGATATAATTGCACAACACAAGAAGCAGAGGCTTCTTGGCCCTTTATCAGCCAGGCATGGTGGTGCATGCCTGTATTTCCAGTACTTGGAGATTGAGACATGAGGATCGCAGGTTCGAGGCCAGCCTCAGCAACTTAGGCCCTCAGCAACTTAGCAAGACCGCGTTTCAAAATTAAAAAAAAATCAAAAGGGATGGGGGTGTAGCTAAGAGGTACAATGCTCCTAGGTTCAATCCCCACTACCACCAAAAAAAAAAAATCAATGTCATTGATTTTGGGATGGCTAGTCCTCTAAGAATGGGCAGAGGAAGGATGAGCACCAGATGCTTCCATCTTCTGCAGCACTAGTTTGTCCTGAAAGTACCCAAAGGCAAAAATTTGCCACAGCAAGGGATTTTTTTTTCTTATATAGTCCAACGAGGTTAGCCTGCATCAAAAATGCTCTGGTTTCTTTGTTTGCATAATTTCCATTTTGCCTATTTATTTTACTGTTTGCCAAATACCATCCTGGTCTTCTCAGGCTAAAGGACATTCATCTCTTTCCTGATCTGTTTTAGATGTTTGTTTTGTCATTACAAAATTCCCCATATTAAATAACAATGTATTTTTCTCATCCGGCCAGCCATATAGGATATAGGCAAGTGGCGTCATGCTCACATAGTTTCTCTCTAAACACAAACTGCCTCCCTAATAAAAGTGATGAGTATTTCAGTTATTCCCACCAACAAGACTGGTCTGTAACCTCATGTTAAATTGATACTGGCTGTTAAGAGTATTGGGGGCCAGGCGTGGTGGTGCACTCTTGCAATCCCAGTACTTGGGAGGCTGAGACCGGAGGATCTGGGTTCGCAGCCAGCCTCAGCTACTTAGTGAGGCCCTCAACAACTTAGTGAGACCCTGTTTCAAAATAAAGAATAAAAAAATAGGGCCGGGGGTGTAGCTCAGGGGTAGAATGCCCCTGGGTTCAATCCCCAGCACTGCAAAAAAAAGAAGAGTAGTAGGGGTGTTTCAGTCAGCATTCTAATTGCTATAACCTCCAAAAAAACCTGACAACCACAACTTACAGGAAGGAAGATTTATTTGCTCACAGTTCCGGAGATTTCAGGGCTTCAGTCCATGTTAGGCCAGGGGAAGTCTGAAAAGCTCAGGGCATGGCGCAGAAAGTAGAGAGAGAAGAGCGCAAGGGCTCTGCTCACTTCATGGAGATCAGAAGCAGAGAGAACTGGTATCAGCTCATGGCAGCAGAGCAAAGAGAGAGAGAGAGAGCACCCATAAGGGGAGGAGGGAATATATATACACACACACACATATATATATAGTCCCCCCAAGGCCACACCCTGAGGGACCTCTCTGCAACAACCAAGCCCCACCTCCAACATGGCTGACTGTCTACCCTGCCTCCAACATGGCTGTCTTGTGAGGTCTGGGAACATTCTAAATCCAAACCATGATGGGGGGGGGGATGGCTAGGGCAGAGAAAGGAATGCAGAAAAATGTAAAGTACACTAAGTTTCTTGTCAAGCAGAGGAAAAAGTCAGAAATTAGTAATTTACTGACTCTAATTCTAGGTGCATCAATTAGGTTCTTTCAGGTAGCACAAACAGGGAGATGATCATGTTGCCTCATGGGAACTTACTTATGATGTAACACAGGCAAAGTGTACACAAGTTCTATGAGAGATGCAGGGTCTGAAAAAAGATAATTCGGACCCTGCTTTTAAAAGAATGAACATCTTTTTATGAGCATCTCTAGAGGTATTCTGGAGAGAAGTTGTTGGTTTGTCTTCTGAGGACCTTTTATGAACATCTCTAGATGTATTCTGGAGAGTTGTTGGTTTGTCTCCTGAGGACCTTAGATAAACTCCTAGAACTTAAGTGCTCTCAAGTGTAAAGAGACGAGAGACACGGATTGACAGATATCAGGTTTTAATTCAATTGCAGTATCATTCAAGTGATAGACAATAACTTTAGTGATACCCCAAAAGTGAACCTTCATATCCTTAGTTATGTACATACCGTTAAAAAATTGCTATTTTTTTCCTTAACAAAGATGGACAAGGTCAGACTGATGACATGTCATCCAATATTAGTCTTTTTATTAAACATAGAAAAGAAGCAATAATTTGATATTTGCACAAACATTGTTGATCACAGAATAGCATTATATACTAGACTAAATGGAGCTTCAAGATTATATCCCTTGCTATTTTGTACTTATTAGCAATATGAGTTTATTAGTAAGACAGGTTGTCTATTTTTTAAACTACTGCTAAGTTTATATGTAATGGTGAAAGATTCAATACATTCCTTCCTTTGTAGGAAGACAAGCATGTCTTCTACACCACACCTACTCAGCATTGTTCTTGATGTCCTCCTCAGCACAAGAAAAAAGTAAAAAGCACACATATAAGAAAAGAAAAAAAGAAAAGAACGTATCAAATTGCTTTTACTCACAGATGACATGATCCTTGGGAATCTACAACAGAAGTTAGCAGAACTAATTTGTTAACTTAGCAAAATCACAAGATAATAGTCAAAGCATAATAATTATATTTCTCTCTGCCAACAATTAAAAACAAGCAATGAAAATTCTAAAACCTCATGCCATTTCAAATAGAAAAAAATTATTAGCTATTTAGGGATATATTTAACAAAATATTTGTAAGATCACTAAATGCTTGGATCAAATTTACCTATATATCAATGCAATTCAATTCAAATTCAAGCAGGACTTTTTAATAGAAATTAACAAACTGACCCTATGATTATTTAAAAATGTAAGAGACAGAATAGTCAAAATAATTTTGGAAAAGAAAAAGCTGGGTGCAGTGGCATGCACCTATAATCCCAGTACTTGGGAGGCTGAGACGGGAGGATCTCAGGTTCAAGGCCAGCATGCAGAAACTTAGTGAGACCCTGTTTCAAAATAATAATTTTAAAAAAGGGCTTTGGGTGTAGCTCAGAGGTAGAATGCCCCTGGGTTCAATCTCCAGTACACAAGAAAAAAGAAAGAAAGAGAGAGAGAGGGAGGAAGGG
>PVJS01028351.1:0-25567 GCA_004027185.1 Glis glis | reverse complement strand
TTTTTTTTTTTTTTTTTTTTTTTTTTTTTTTTTTTTTTTTTTTTTTTTTTTTTTTTTTTTTTTTTTTTTTTTTTTTTTTTTTTTTTTTTTTTTTTTTTTTTTTTTTTTTTTTTTTTTTTTTTTTTTTTTTTTTTTTTTTTTTTTTTTTTTTTTTTTTTTTTTTTTTTTTTTTTTTTTTTTTTTTTTTTTTTTTTGACATACATATTTAGAAAGAAACTTCTAATTCCTTCTTCAGCAGTATGTTGGCCATGCCATTCCTTGTCTTTAACGACCTAAGATGTTTTTAGTATTTCTTAAGTATCTGTAATTGATACTATTGGATTATTTTCTTCCTTAACTGCTAATTCTATTGTCTACAATTTCTCTATATAAGGTCAATGAAACCTTTTTCATTGTTCATATATCCTCCATTAACCAGATTCTCGGTTATCAGTAATAGTTTTTTTATTGTGAGAAAAAAAAAAGAACTCTGTGGATACCATACTGTGCTTCTCTATTATCCCCATGACCACTATATCAAATTTGTGTAATTACTAGAAACTCCAATGAATTCTCAGCTGCAACCCCCCCAACAAAATCAGCAAAGAAAAGATTGAGGCTGAGGTAACAAAATTCTCTGAACAGTGCATAGATGAGGGCAAAAGGTCAGAGGAGAGAAATGATTTGCTCAGAAATGACCAAGAGGTTGGATTCATCCATCAGAAGGACTTCGGACTAAGGGTCAAGGAGCCCAAAACAACAAAGGTTATAGTCTGTCAAATAATGAAGGGTACGGGAGGTCACAGGGATAAAAGCCAAAGATCGTAGAAAAGCAGGAAAAGTCCAAATGCTGGTACTTGCAGCTAAAAAAAGAAGAAATAAAACTAAAATCTAGGAAACCCAAGTCAGATTAAGCAAACAAGTAAACAAACAAAATACCTAAAAGTCTAAGGACTTTAGCGTGACAGTGAAAATCAATTTGGAAAGTAACTAGGACAGTGTTCTGTGTTCAGACACAAGATCTTTTTAGATCCTAATACATTTTCACCTCTTCTTCCTTAAGCTAGCTGTGCCATGATTTTCAACACAAATGAGTTTTATAGGTTCTTGCCATATGAAAACTAGTAATTTAATGTGAGGATAATCTATCCAGTTTTGTGTGTGTGCTTTGCCATTTCCATCAAAGTGTTCCATCATTTGGTCTGTCCGTCTTCTTCTTGCTAACCCAGGGACTTCTAGGAATACAATCTATACCCTTTATAATTTATCTGAAATCATGTTACATTAGACAATAATAGTAAATTGTCCTAAGATTAATTTCACCATTTAATGCAAAGTTACTTGTTCTGGATATATATTATATATATCCAGATATATATTATATATATATATATATTATATAATTTGTTATATATTATATATACAATTATAACAAAAATATATATAACTTATAAAATTTATTATATAACAAAAATACAACGAAATTATATATAACATACATATATATGTGTTATATATAATATATATAAGATATATATAATATATATAAGATAAGATATATATAATTTTGTTATAAACAACCACAAAACATTGGGTTAAATTGCCACCTGTTTTTATGATCACAGATTCTGAGTCAGGAGTCTAGAGGAGTAGAAATGTCTCCTCTATGTTCTATGAGGACTAAGGTTCATCTGGCAGGACCCAGAGGTCTAATATGGGAAACCAAGTCTCAGAACTGGAGCGGACATCGTCTGACAGCTCTTCACGTCAGTACTTGGCACCTGGGCTGGGCTGGGTGGAGGATGTGTTCACCTGGGACAGTGGGCTGGAGCCCCCACGTGTGACCTTTCCACCCAGGCCACCTCAGGATGGTCAGATCGTTTACCTAACAGTGCAGGGCTCAGGAGTGAGTGTTCCAGTAGGGGAATAAGCTGTTATCTTTTATGTCCTAGCCTGGGAATCACATGATGTTACTTCCACCGTGCTGTATATCTGTCATACAAATCATCAACTTTCCCAGATTCTGTAAGAAGAGACATAGACCAGAACTGTCCATGGGAGGAGTGCTGGCTGAAGAATTTGCAGCCATAATTCAGAAGCACCATGTCACACAAGGCTGCACTGAATGTTCTCTACTCCTGGTGTCACCAGCAACTGTTATAGCACTATGCCCATTTTTATGGACAGCAATTGTGTGTCCTTCAAAAAATTTCCTATGTTGAAACCCTAAGGCCCTGTGGGATGGTATTAGAAGGGGTGTTCTTAGAAAAACAATTATATTTGTATGTGGCCATGAGAGTGGGGCCTTCATGATAAGACTAGTGTCCTTATAAGAAGAGAAGGAGATTAGGGTGCCTTACTTTTGCATGTGACAGCACAGTGGGAAGGTATTATCTACCAGGCAGAATGTGGGCCCTCACCAGGGAGTGGGTCTGCCAGTGCCTGGATCTTGGATTTCCTAGACTCAGTACAGTGAGAATTAAATGCTTATTGCTTAAGCCACTAGTCTAGGGTATTTTATTATATAGCAGCTGTAAAGAGAGTATGACCATTATTTTCTATAGCACACAAGGAAAATTACAGAGAATAATGATTATTTGCTTATTGTTTCTGGCTTCATGTTGCTGGGGTATGATTTTTCTTGTGCCACATTCTTCTTAAAGAGATTCTCTTTTTTTTTTTTCTCCTTGTACCCTAAATTCACAAATCTTTATCAACCTGTATGATCAGTCTTCACTGAATAGACTACATGCTAAAGCATATATGGTATATCAACTCAGTCTTAAAATAATTTCCAAGCCAATTGCTTACTCTTTTTTATTTTAACTTTCTATTAGTATCTGAATTTCCTTTCGTAGTATCCATGGGTTTTGAAAATATTACACAAGAAAGTAACTATGCCAGTAATTCTTCATGTGTTTAGGCTTGATTTTCTAATGCCAGGATTCTTAAAACTGGCTGGAGCATATGTATTTTCAAAGAGTTGGTTTCACCTTGGATGGGCTTTTTCTAACATTGAAAATACATAAAATCTTTTAGCTTTTTCTATTATACAGACTTTGCTCATTGCTATTATCAGCTGACATTTGCTGGCTTGATCCCTACATGGTTCAAATCACTTAGCCACTTGTATAAGACCACTGACTAGGAGGCATGCTTATAGGAAAAGAAGGCATGACAGGTGGAATTCTTGTAGTTTTTCCTTTCCCTTTTCGTTAAAAGATTACATAGATATTCTCTCCAGTCAAGTAATCAGGTTGAGAACTTACATTACCTTCCTACATTATCTTACATGCTCACAGAAGCTACTCTGTATGTTGGAGAAAGGAATGTGGATTAAGACCAGAATTACTTGAGTAATAAATATTAATTGGAAATCAGTGTCATTGTGTATTTCTCTTACCAGTTTAGTGATTTCCATGCACACATTTAAGAGTTGGAAAATGAATATATGTGTGTAATTTATATATAATTGCATATTCATTCATATGTAAATATATACATATGTAATTAAATATCAGCTGTCAAAGTGATATGACATTTTATATTTCACCTTTTTCTGGGGTTACGAGGAACTGAGAGTCTTCCTATATTTGGTGGAGCGTTGTGACTGATGCTGTCCTGCATCATTCTGTGCCAACTTTACCTTGTAAATCGTGATGTTCATTTGTGATTGGTCATTCTTTAGTGTTAATGGGAAGACAAAGCTTTATGGAAATATTTCATTTTCTTTAAGTTCTATTATATGGGGGATATAGCTCAATGGTAGAGCGCTTGCCTAGCATGTGTGAGGCCCTGGGTATAATTCTCAGCACTGAAAAAAAAATCTCATCATGTTAAAATCATTGAACATTTTAAAAATCTTTCATGTGGACATATATAATAGTAATGAGTATATAAAGAATATATATGTATATATATAGGAGAGAGGAATGTGGATTAAGTATACATAATGTACACGTATATATATATATATGTATATATATATATTTTGTAATAAAGAGGCACAGAATAACCAGGATATTAGAGGTATTTTACTTGCCCCTCCCCTATTGCATCTTGTCCCCAGTAAAAGAATTATGAATTTGGGACATCTTTCCCATTCTTTGTGTTCTATTTCTTATTTTAGTTATGCCTTCCAAAGCAAAGTATTCCTTAGTCTCTCTTGTTTCTAAAAGTTATATGAATAGAAATATAGAGTATGTTCTATTGTTTCTAACTCCTGTCACTCACTACCTTTGTGAGATAAATGTTTAATTAATAAATATTTTTATTCCTTTATTCCCAGTTTGAAAGTTATAATCTTTGTCAGTCATTTTAATATTTAACCTAGAAATTAAAACATTCATATTTATTTTGTCTATGAGTGAAATTAATCACTATTTTACTTAAATGTTTTAAGGACTTTAAAATACTTTCTGGTTTATATTATGGTGTGCAACATATATTAATTCTGCATTTTAGCTCTATAAAATTATTTTACTCTTTTACACTTTAATATTTGTTTGTATTTATCAACATGTCTACCAATTTGCCAACTATTCCTTCTAGCATCTCTAAAGGAAATGAAATCCTTCAGTATTTTTTCTATATCCTCTCTTGATTTTTGTTTGTCTGAAAATACATTTTAATCAGTAGCTGATCCTCTCAGCAGTTGAATTATTTGCCAGTGTGTTCTTGCTTGCTCTCATTCTCTTTCCTTCAGTAGCAGGCCATTTTTGATTCTGCACTTGTCAGTATCTTCAAACAGTTTTTCCTGTGAATTCTTTGAGGACTATGGTAAAGGCCCATTCCTTCATCAAGAATTTTTATTAGCTTCTCCTATGTACCTGGAATTATAATTATTATTTGAGAGGAAAATATAATATAATGGTTATGGGACTAGTGAGGAATTGTAGAACTGGTATCACAATCAATAGTCTTGTCCTTTTCATTAAGTTTCCAAAGTCTTGTCATAAAGTTGTTCATAAAGTTCTCATTATTTAATTTTCTTATTAAGAAGAAGTTTGTATTTACCCACCTGTCTTGCACTGGACCTGGGATGTCCACTAAGGCTCATGTGTTGAAGTCTTGGTCCCCAGTGCAGGGATGTCCAGAGGTGAGGCCTTCAGGAAGGTGATTGGAACATTCTGACTCTAACCTCAGAATCTGTTGGCATTATTGGGAGGTAGTGGAAACTATAGGAGGTAGGGCCTAGTTGGAGATAGTAGGTTATGGGGGGCATGTCCTCGGGGACTATATCTTGTCCCTGGGCCCTTCCTTGCCTTCTCTCTGTTTCCCATGAGCTGAGCAGCTCTCCTCCACCACACCCTTCCACCATGATGTTCTGCCTCATCTCAGGCCCAAAGAAATGGAGCCAACAGATCATGGACTGAAACCTCTGAAACCATGAGCCAAAATAACTCTTTCCTCATCTAAGTTGTTTTTCTCAGGCTTTTTGTCACAGTGATGAAAAACTGACTAATATACTACCTCAGTTCTCACAGGACAATGTTTAGGTAGATTTGAGTGTGACAGATACTTGTATTCTGGTTAGTTTTGTAGGTAATTATGGTGAGTCATTATCTTTTTAATTTGATGAATCTAAAATGTTGTTCCCATTTGAGTCTTCTCCATCATTTTCTTCAGACATCTCAGTAGAGATGTATCTACTTTATCTTTCCAAAGAACAAGTTCTTAGACTCACTAATCCTCCTCACCTGTTTTCTTAATTTCCTTTTTTCTACCTTGTTTATGTTTAACTTTAGTTACTTCATAAGATGAATGCTTAACTAATATTCCTTATTTTAATATTAGCATTTAAAACTATAGATTGCACTTAAAGATCCTCTTTATACCTCATAAATTTTGTTATATAGTACTTCCATTATGGTTTAGTTATGTTCAGTCTCTTTTAATGTCAGTGATGATGTTTCATTAATTGTTATTTGAAAGTGATTTTTAAAAAATATTTCTATACATGCATTTACTAGTGATTTCTAAGGTAACTGGATTATAGGCAGAGTCATTAATTCTCAGAAATTTACTGAGAGACTTGCACTATGGATTAATATGTTGCTAGTTTTTTTGTGTGGTTTCATGTTTTCTAGAGAGAATCGTATATTCTTTAAGTATTGGATAAAGAATTATGTATATATCTTTAGATCACAGAACTTTAGGAGCAAGTTTATTATTGTAGGATCAGACAAGATAATTTGTTAAAATTTATTATATTTTAACTACATAGCAAACTCTCCAACTCATTGTTTTAATCTTTTATCAAGACCAACTTTCTCCTTGCAATTTGTTTAAAAGTAAACCATATTTCATCTCATGGATGACGGGCATATTTTGAGGGAAATATAGACACATACTATTGCAAGGAATTCCCAGTTCTGAACCGCACCTCTATATTGGCAGAAAAACAAAAACTAGTTGAATGGAAGTAAATGTTTGGCTGCTCGTGATTCTTTTGCCTGTGGCCATTCTATGGTGTCACAGCAGGGTAAAGATATGGGAAAAGTCCTGTGGCCAGATGGCTATGGGATCTAGAATGCCTAGAAATAGAAGCTCTAATTGATTCTCCAAAAGGGAACTATAAAAAGGGCTGCAAAGCTAGTCCCAGCATGATCTAGTACATAATTAAAGACACTGTCATATTCAACAAGCAGAACACAGAAAGAAGATTATCCTGTGCTGTCATGTGACTCACCCACACAGTAGAAAAGGCAAGATGCATTCAATGAATGGAGAATTTTACCTGCCCTCATTGTGGCCGTTCATAGCATGAATGAACCGAAGTCATTTGATGTCAGAATGATCGTGGCAGCTAATTTAATGCCTTTGGCTTCAGGTAAGAGAACACCTGACAAGCCCTGGCTTAAACAATGAAGATTTTTCAAATTGTCATTATTATTTCATTCAAGGAGAAGCCTGGAGGGAGAGGGTTTCGGATTTGGTTAATTCCACAGTTCACTGGTGTCAGACAATTTCTTTCCACTCTGTCGCCAATAAGGGGCTGACCTTTATGGCTAGGTCTTTCCAGACAAGGTTGCATTCTCACACTACTACACACAATGGCAAGAAGGAGACTCTCTCTGTGTGTCTGTAAGATTTTCTGTGTCTGTCTTCCTCACACACATGTATACACGCACACGCACACCACACTGGTGAGAAATATTCTACCAGAATACCTCACAGATTCTGTTCTGGACCTTATTAGTCAGGTTTGCGTTGTATGCACTATCTCTAAGCCTGGGCAAGAAACCCTCTGCCATTCTGCAAAGCCACCTGCTCTGTCATCTGACAGCAGATAAAGACTATTTCTTAAGTCAACAGCAAACTGGGTCCCTAACAGAACATTCTGAAGAATAATCCATTTGTTTCTTTGGGGTGATTTTTTCTGTCTTTTAATGCCAACAGTAGCCAATTTGGATAATTTTTAGCACTTAAGTAGTAACTTTGTATTTATTTTAAATGCAGGGATGTCTAATATTTGAGACCTTACAATAATTGAAGCCCCATTCTGCAGATTTTATAGAAGAGATGACTATGTACCCTTGCTTTTTATCCCCTGCCCTCCTCCCCCATGCATGACCCAGCCAGAGCTAGAAGGAGCACCCACATAAGATCATGAGCAACTCTGGTGAGCTGTGCACCTTGGGAAATCACTTAACCCCTTTAGTTTGGGAGTTGACATTCAATAAGGGCATGCGCATGTCCACCGCATGGTTCTTCTTAAGTGAATATCTTGTCTTTGTGGAGTGTCTTTCAGCTACAAGAATATTATGTGTTTCTTCTATTGCTGAAACCCCAGCCGAAACCAAGCTGGCATCTCTCTCAACTCAACCAATTTAATTAAAAACCATTCATAAACGCCTACTATGTATAGATACCAAAATGAATAGGTCACAGTTCCCTCCCTCCGGGGGCTCACAGTAGAGATGCAGTTATTGGAATGTAAATCAATACATTAAAATACAAAACATGTGAAAGGCATACAAGTAATACAATGGAGGGGTGGTTTGTTGCCATTAGTTGACACACAATCACTGTTCGGCTTTAGGAAACTTTGGACTGCAGTCTATATAAAAGAAAAAACATGGGAGGCTTTCCATACTATCGTTGATTTGGCTTATTCCCTTTCTCTCTCCCTTTTGTGAGTCCCTCCCAGCATACAAGTGGGTATCTTCTAAGCATCCCATAGACCCTTCAAACTGAACATATACAAAGCAAAACTCATGATCTGGCTATCCCCAAGCCAGATCTTTATTGTTTGTTTTTTGTGCAAGGTGCTGATATGACCCCAACCCAGGTCACCATAAAGGAAGCCAAGGACCATTGATGAGCCTTACCCTCCCATTGCATACATCAGCCAGAAAATACGAAATTATATAGTAAATTATTTCTCAACATTATTTCCACCTTTGCAGTATCACTACTTTAAGCCAGAGATCAGCAGACTTCTTTTAGTATAAAGAGACAGGTGGTAAATAGTCTCAGCTTTGCAGGGGCTATAGTCTGTCAAAACCACTCACATTTGCCATTTGTAGCATGCATGTGGCCCCATGTAGGAGAATGAGCAGGGCTGTGTTCCACAGACTCTTTATAGCACATCACATGTAGCTCAGGAGTTATAATAATCCACCCATCATTTAGGTCCTCCTTGGCTTCCTCCTGGATTAATAGTGCACCATCTCTCCAATGCCTTTCCAGACTTGAGTCCTTCTGCTGTACAAGTGTGCCTTCAAGGTACTGGACAAACAATACATCTGTTCAATATTGTCCATCTGAAAAGAACTTTCTGCCCCTAAGAAAGCTGACATGTTTTATCCTGGCCCAGGGAGTGAATCCCTACTGATTTGGACTCTGTTTCAGCTCTTGTCCTCACTTCCTCTGGTCCTCAAATATTCTGCTACTTTCTTCTGCCCAAACACACCATATGCTTCCATAATTCCTAGAGACTAGCAGTTGTCATCCTGGTGTGGGAAAGCTTTGTTAATGCATCTTCATTTGGCAAATTCTAAGTCATCATTAAAGACAAACCTATTTTGTGAAGTTCTCCTGAATGTCCGCAGGGCCAGTCATTTTTGGGGTGTCCTAGATGGTCTTTGTCTGTCATTTTGTCTGTCATGGTAGTGTGTTGGAGCTGACTTGTATTGCCTCAAGAAAACAAATGATTAAATTTTCAGGAAACCCTCTGTGCCAGTTGTTAAATTGTTTGTAACTTGGAATCAACCATGCTGGGAATATTTATACACACACATACACACACACATACACACACACACACACACACACACACACACACATTGTCAAACGATACAAATCAGGATGTGTTTGTAGGGTGTTGTTTTATTTTATTTTGTTGAACTAGTTGATTAGCACACCAGTGGATATTTTTATTTGGGTTGACAACTATCAAAGACAGTGTGCCTAATAGAAACCCAACAAATGGGCAGATAACAGTCCTTAATCATTAGTCTATTTCAGATAACTGGAAGCAATATCTGACTGTTATCATTACTAATGTTTAGTTAGATGAAGTAAAAAATATATATCTGATTTGATAGAGCTAATCCCTATTCATTTCTTTTGTGTGTGTGTGTGGCACTAGGTTTTGAAACCAGGGGCATTCTACCTCTGAGCTACATCCCAGCTCTATTTTATTTTTTTATTTTGAAATAGGGTCGCACTAAGTTGCAGGGCCTCACTAAGTTGCTGAGGCTGGCCATGAACCTGCAACCCTCCTGTCTCAGCCTCCCGAGTACTGGGATTATAAGCATGAGCCACCATGCCCAACTCCTTCTTATTCATTTCTAAGAATATGCAATTAGAAAAGTTTTATTCAAAAATTGGTTTACACATAAGTCTTAACATAATAACTTAGTTTTACACATAAGTTTTACACATAAGTTTTACACCTAAGTCTTAACATAATAACTAAGTTATTATGTTTAATGTTACTCATTAAGGTTTTAATTAAATCTTTGCTTGGGACCTTCCTTATAGAATGCTGTTTATGATTTTTGTGTTTGTTTTTTACCTTGTCTAGTGCCAATATCAAAATGAATACCTACAGTATATGTACTACAAATCATTATCAATAAATGGGTATTTAAAAATATTTTCAGATACTTTAAACTTTACCAATTTGAATTTACATCACAGAGGGAATTTAATTCAATTGAAATACCCTCTTATTTTTTAAAGATTCATATCTGAAATTGGGATATTACAGAATAATTTTTTAAAAAAATTCAGAGCTATCTGTGTTAGGTGGATTTGCAATTAACTGGGTGTTCTACTTTTGTATATCTCTTTTGTGATGGAAGTTAAGCACTATAAATTTATGAGGATTATATCTTTAGTAGAGGCCCCATTTAATGTTCCAGGAAACTACAGGTTACCTTTCTAAGTTGGTTATTTTATGTACTGCTTTTGGCTTTTCTTCATTTTTATATGATATGTAACCTTGTGAATAATAAAAAAGTATCCCTACATTTACTTTAACTTTTAGGATTTGCATTGACTGTTCACGAGGATACCTTCCATTTTTATATGCTTTGAAATTCATGAAAATTGACATTTTTGCCTGACAACTTATTTTTCCAGTTTCATGTGCTTTTCCTCTTGACTGAATTTCGTCTTTTGTAGTGTTTCGTCTTTTATAGGGGCTGGAGTTTACAGAATTCCACTAGATTCACAGAGCAACTGTGTGCTTGAAGAGTATGCCTGGTAAAATTAGAGACTGGTTATATTTTCATAGATGTTTTCAGATTTTAGTTAAATGGGCATTCTCTTGGCAAACAAGCAACATATTATTAATAAATGTTGCATTAACATATCTAATGGAAAATGTTTGATCTTGACATGGTTAAGTTAATTTTGATCATATTAATCATTTCACTTCTAATCATGAGTGTGGCTCATTTCATGGTATTAGAAATGTAGGTCTAGGACTTGGGGTGTAGCTCAGTAATTTAGTATGTGCTTAGCATGCATGAGGTTCTAGGTTTGATCCCAGCATCATAAAAATATAAAGGAGAAATTTAGGGCTAGTTTTGTTTCCCCCTTGACAGCCTTTCCAGGCTTACTAACTCAGGTGTGTAAATTCTGTGTACGTACATGACAGTGTATGTATTTTGTTACATACTTTAAGAAGATATGTCTATATATGATTACATATATGTGCACTTAAACATATATTGAAGAAATAGTGATATGTTGTAGTTGCTCAAATATGAACAAGGTTGTGTAAAGACTATCTCTAAATCCTGGTTTTCACAATAGAGTGCGGGGGATGGTAGGTACGTCACACCAGGAGGTCTGTGAGAGAGGCCACAGGTCATGAGCATCCCCAGGACACAGTCCACACAGTTGACAGCTGGCTGAAACCTTGAAATGTCATCCCAGCCTACTAGGAAAAAGCGTTCAGCTCGGGCTGTCTGTGCACTTCACAGAAGCAGTCCTCATTTTAACACATGGATTAAAAAACACTCCTCTAAACTTAGCTGACATGTTCTTACCCCTTAAAGATAGATCCAGTTTGGGGAGGCTGACAAAATGAATCTTCTCAGCCTCTTAGAGTAAAAATAGCTTCCCCTGATCGGAGGTAACCATACCTGTAAGATGACGCGTGGCGCCATGTTGCCCTGAGAAACCACTTCAGGCTCTACTTCAACCTTCTTTTCGGCCTTTTCATATGGCAACATTTCATCATTCTCTCTACTTTTGGTCTCTGTCGGTATTTTCCTGATTAGGCTGTTGTACTCAGTTGTTCCTTGCTGAAATCTATCCCAGGATTTTTTTTTCCTCCAATTCCTATCAGAAGTAAAAAGAACCAGGTCAGTCTTCTGTGATTTAGTAAGTGATTCCGTAGCACTCAATGCTTGATACCATCTTTACTTAACATGGCATTTATTCTGCGTCTCGAAGCTTGTTTTGAATGGTATAACTAATACTAATAGACTGTCCTGTCTGAAGGCTAGTGGGAAAAAGCTCTCGCCAAATATACAAATATACTTTCCTTTTTCATGGCATCAAGTCAGAGAGCTCCGTGTGTACCTTTCCACAGTGCCAGTGGGTCAGAACACTTGGGAGAATCAGCTGAGATGTCTTCACCTCCGTCATGCATCACGTGGTGTTGGCCCAGCCAATGGGAGCTCTTTACTCAATTCCCTGGCAAAGCCCCCATTGGTTCACATTTTTCCATATAGAGATTAATATAGCCAATGACATTGCTCAAAGCTGACTGAGCCTCCTGTCCTGGGTGGGGCACATTCTGCCTCTCCAACGTATGACTGTGCTTATCACCTCGTGCTCATTTTTAAGTTAACTTTCAGAGGACAATTTATATTTGCTTTAAGTTTCATAGAGACTACTCATGTCAACAGGCTCTGTCTCTATTCAAAGAGGCCTCTCTGAGAAAAATGGAGGATTTCTAATGCTTCTTAATCTTTGAATGCCGGGCGTGGTGGCGCACGCTTGTAATCCCAGTACTTTGGGAGGCGGAGACCGGAGGATCCGGGTTCGCGGCCAGCCTCAGCTCTCTCGCTCTCTCTCTCCCTGTCTCTCCTTCTCTCTCTCTCTCTCTCTTCTTAGTGAGGCCCTCCGCAACTTCGTGAGACCCGGTTTCAAAATAAAGTATAAAAAATAGGGCTGGGGGCGTAGCGCGGAGGTAGAACGCCCCTGTGTTCAATCCCTGGTACCGCAAAAAAAAAAAAAGGAGTTTAATCTTTGAAGATGCTACCACACACTGTGACATGTTCACAGCAGTCAAAATGGTCCCAGGTCAAAGTTATTAGTATGTTTCCTGTAGTCCATATTATCATAAAAGCATCTGCTTACTAGACTTTTTTAACCAAGAAATGTCATTGTAGTATTAATTTTTTAAGCCACCATTTCACCGCAAATTTGAGGTAGATGCACAAGTAACCTACAACTCTGAACTTCTTGAAGTTATCCTTGTGGATTCTTCATGACAAATGTAGGAGAAATTTCTCCTACTGATTTATCATTTTGACAGGCTAAGTGCAAGATAAAGAATATGTATGTCTTATTATTTTAATATTATTTATTAGAGCATTGAATTATTAGTTGAGAGTAATTATTGTTTTTTTTTTATAAAGGAGACTTCTGGATTTGACAAATGGATCATTCCCTTGAGCTGTTTCAAGGCAGAGGCGGTAAATGGATGATACAAGGGACAGAAACTTTGAATTTACTAGTCTGTATGTAAAGTATAGAGCCAGGGTAGGGAGCATTTTAGTTTATTGCACCCAAGCCCTACTTTTTATTTTATTTTATTTTTTATTTTTGGTTTGGCAAAGAATTATATTTTCTTTGTCACATTTTTTTCATAGGAAAGAATATGTACACTGGAGATAGAAAAAACTTTTTTAAAAAAACTATAAACTGCCAATATTTTACTAACACTTCCAAAAAGAAGACTTGGGACCGATACATTCATCAGAATGTATGTAAACATAGTCTGCAAATCCATTTGTTTTATGAGTGTTTCTAGCAGGTGGTAGGAGTTTAGTCTAAATAATGGAAAGCCACACTGAAAATAAAACTCATTCACAGAGACGAATTTCAAATATTCCAATAGGATTGCATTTAGCTTGGAAACTGTAAACAAACCTTCAGACTGTAATTCTGATTTTATTATTTTTCCCTTACTCAAACATGTGTACATTTTATCCTTATTTCCCCAAAATATGACGAGAGGTTAAAAAAAAGCCTTATAACGTTACACTCTTCTTATGATGGTATCTTACCCTTTTGGAGTTCAAACTAAATGAATAAATGTCTACTTTTCTATTCTCATTATGATTTTTTACTGTTACAAGGTGAAAGCAATTTATTTGTAGCTCTCTGTGGGCATATATATTTTCCCTCACCCACAATTTAAACGTACATCTTCAAATCTCGCTCACCATTGCATTCATTTGAAATCAGTGTTTCGTTTGTTTTTAACAAGTTGAAACATGGTTTGTAAATAATTTATCTCCATGTGGTCATGTAGCCCGGATTTTCCATGCCTGTGCACATTAGTGTTCTGAAGATACATTCACCTCTAGAACCCTGTTGAACTGATGGCTTTATCACATGATTAGGGACTGAGCCGTGTCCCTTACACTGCACCCTGGTGGCTTTTATTTACACTGTGCATTTCTCCCAGTTGTCTCTGGCTGTGCTCTGGATGGAGAAGAGTCTGGGATCCCCGTGTCCAATCTGCGGTAATACAAATAACTGCCCTAATTTCACTCAAACACATTCTTCCTCACAAATGACAGAATCCACCCAAGATTCTGTTTCAGCTACTGGGAATATTAAGTTTGCATTCCTTTCAGGAGAAGGAGGAAGGTTGCAAGGCCATCTTGGGTGGTGTAGGGGTTAGGGTTAGGTCTAGAGAACTGACCTCAGTTAGTTCTTCAGGTACAGTACCTTAAACCAGGCCCCCTTCTGTGGTACATTGTACTCTGGAGACTTGGTGGGGTTCAACAGAGCAGCCTGGCTTCTTACCGTCATTTCTTTCCACAGGTACTAAAGGCCTTGTCCTTTTAGTCTTTCCATTTTCATACCTCATCTCTTCATTCATCATCATCATCATCATCATTATTATTATTACTATTACTATTATTATTACTAATGGTGGTGGGGATTGAACCCATGGCCTTGTGTATGCTAGGCAAGTGTTCTACCACTGAGCAACATCCCCAGCCCTACTTCATTATCTTTTAAAACTTTGTTGAAACCTCTCACCCAATCATTGTGCGCCTACTTCCTTGGCATTTCAGAGTTTATACTTAAATGTCACTTCAATGTTATTTTGATAAGTTTTCAGAGAAACAGGAAGTAGAACCCAAGTGCCTGAGCCAGGAGTTCTTACATATCTGTGATTCACGGATATTTATGAAGAATTGATGAATGCTTCTATACTCTCCCAGAGAAACGTGTGCACATATAACATTGTGTATAGTAGTGGGGTTGAGGAGAGCATCCATGGGGGGGGGGGTGTTATGACTTAGAGTTTTTCTGAATATATTTAGGAATTTTTTTCTTTTTGGAAAAAATGTATAAGTTCTATCTGTTATATTTTTGCTTTCAGAAAAAATATTTGAAAAAATATTTCAAAAATTTGAAATATTTTTCAAATATCAAAAATATTTTTGATAATTGTCAAGCAAATGTGTTTTGGAACTTTACCATATGACATGTTTATAACTCAGTACCGAGCACAGAGGGGAGTCCCAGTGTTCAGGGGACTCATGGCATGTGATAGAAGGAAAGAAAGGAGAAATGAGGAATCACAGCCTAGCGCGATAGGAAGCTACCAGAAACTTATAAAATGGGGCTTCTGTTGCACGTAGGGGAGGAGCAGGAAATTGGAGAACTGTGATCAGGGAAGGTTTTCTTGAAAAAGTAGCACTCGAAGCTTTTGAAAGTGTATTTTATCTATTTTAATTTTGTATTGATGTTCATTGATTTTATCTATTGCTATACTTGATATATTTCAACCATCTTATTTTGCTTTTTTGTTCTGCTTTTTTTTTTCCGGCATTTTCTCTTATTGCTTCCTTTCTCCCTTCTTTGGGTTAATCAAATATTTTTCAAACTCTGTTCTATATATCCTTTAAAATGTATATATTCCATATCTATATTTTTAGGGATTATCCTTATTTTTTAATAAGTATTTTGTCAAATCCAAAACAATAGCTTGACCTTTCTCTTGTACATAATACTAATCATACCCTACCATTCTGAATTCTACTTGTGTCCTGCATTTTAGTCCTATCTCTTTTTAAATCATTGCTGTAATTCTGGCTTGATATTGTCAAGCATTTTTAAGCATTCCTACTTGTTTACTAGTTTCATCTCTAACTACATCTTCACATGTTACTCCCCTTTCAGGACTTAGTTCCTTTCTCTTTGGCACACCCTTTTTTGTTTAATTTTTTTCTTAAATGAGATATATCAGCAGTAAATTGCTTCTAATTTTAAATTGTTAACAATTTTTCCAATTTTGTTTTCTGAAAATGTGTTAATTTTACCTTCTTATTTGATTACTAGGATATTCAATTCTAGGTTGGAAGCTTATTTCCTTTCAATACTTTGAATATATTGTTTTACTCTATCCACCTTTTATTGTTGCTTGTGTTGAAATTTTTCTTATCTGCTTTAGTATTGTTCTGTAGGCATAATCTCTCTTTCGTTTCTTGGTACTTTTATGCACCTTGTTATTCTACTGTTAACACTGTCCTCTATGACTCTATTGCCTTTTAAAAATATTATTTTAGAGCCGGTCGTGATGGCGCACGCTTGTAATCCCAGTACTTTGGGAGGCGGAGACAGGAGAATCCGGGTTCGCGGCCAGCCTCAGCTCTCTCTGTCTCTGTCTCTGTCTCTGTCTCTCTCTCTCTCTCTCTCTGTCTCTCTCTCTCTCTCTCTACCTAGTGAGGCCCTCCACAACTTCGTGAGACCCAGTTTCAAAATAAAGTATAAAAAATAGGGCCGGGGGTGTAGCGCAGAGGTAGAACGCCCCTGGGTTCAATCCCCGGTACCGCAAAAGAAAAAAAATATTATTTTAGAATTATTATTGTCCCTGAATCTGAATTTTTCATCACTTCTGGAATGTTTTCAGACATTATATCTTTTAGTTGCTTTTCTGTCTTTGTTTTCTGTCTTTCTGAAGTTCCAATTAAGTATATGTTGGAACTCATTTTCATCCTCCTCATTTTGAAATTTATATTTAATGTTCTTAATCACTTTTTATTTCTGGACTGCATTCTGGGTATCCAGTCTTATCTTTCCATTCACAAATTCACTCTGTTGCTTTGTCTCATTCGCTTAACACAGCTAATGTGTTTTTAATTGTGATAATATATTTTTTACTCCTAGAGGATCTATTTGGTTCTTTATCAAATCTGACTTGTTCTTTTTAATGTTCTCTCATTCTCTTCTTTTATGCTTTTTGATTCTTCCTATTTCTTTAAGTATTTTCTGAAGTTTTTTTTTACCACATTCTCAATCCTAAAATTTATCTGAACCTCACGGGGGACAAATTTTTCTTTGTGGGCCGGGCGTGGTGGTGCATGCTTGAAATCCCAGTACTTTGGGAGGTGGAGATGGTAGGATCCGGGTTCGCGGCCAGCCTCAGCTCGCGCTCGCTCTCGCGCGCTCTCTCTCTCTCTCTATCTCTCTCTCTCTCTCTCTCTCTACCTAGTGAGGCCCTCTGCAACTTGTGAGACCCGGATTCAAAATAAAGTATAAAAAAAATAGGGCCGGGGGTTTAGCACGGAGGTAGAACACCCCTGGGTTCAATCCCCGGTACCGCAAAAAAAAAAATTTTTCTTTGGGCCCCTTCTGCTGAATCTTGGTCGTTATATAGATGCTTCTCTACTTATGTCTCAATAAATCCATTGTACATTAAAAATATGAGTGTAAAATGCCTTTAATATACCTAGCCTATTGAAATAACTTAGGGCTAATTTAACAACATGGAGTACTGATTATTCACACTGTAATCATGTGACTGACCAGGAACTGTCACATGGTGTCACAGGAGATAACACAGGAGCTGACAATCAAGAGACTGTCGTTCCTCACATTGGTAGCTTGGAAAAGACAAAAGTTCATAATTTGAAGTATAATTTCCAATGCACATGTATCATTTTTGTACCATCGTAAAGTAAAAAAAATCCTATGCCAGCCAGGCGTGGTGGTGCACACTTGTAATCCCAGTACTTGGGAGGTCGAGACAGGAGGATCACAGGTTCGTGGCTAGCCTCAACTACATAGTGAGGCCCTCTGCAACTAAGTGAGACCCTGTTTCAAAATAAATTTTATTTAATAGGGTTGGGGGTGTAGCTCAGAGGTAGAATGCCCCTGGGTTCAATATCCAGTACCGCAAAGAAAAAAAAATCCTACCCCAAACCATCTTAAGTAAACTGTCTATACATGTTTTCTTGTGTTTTTGAATTGTGAGTTAAAAATTCTCAGGATTTTGTATTCAGAAATCCTATAATTCCAGAGTCAATCCCAAGAAATTTATACTTCACTTCAAAAGATAACAGCTTAGAACTATTTTTTCTATTCTAATTTCTTGATTTGGGTGTTATACCCTATAGTCCATGGAAATTTGGATGCCATAATTTAGTTCAGCAATTCTGTGGCTAATGCATTCTTAGGGAATACATTTTTTTCTCTCTTTCTTTCCACCGGCCAGACAAAGAAAGACAAATTTTCGTGTCATCCCTCTATGCTGACTTGTGCATTTTCCTCCTGTATCTGCTTCACTGAGATTTAAGCAGTTTTAGGTTTTATGTGGTGGTGAAAGCAGGGATGGTTTCTATTCCTCACACAGATCCATTATTTAATTTCTAATTCAAGTTGGTTTTTAAAAACCAAATCTCTGAGAGCCGGGCGTGGTGGCGCACGCTTGTAATCCCAGTACTTTGGGAGGCGGAGACCGGAGGATCCGGGTTCGTGGCCAGCCTCAGCTCGCTCTCTCTCTCTCTTTCTCTCTCCCCGTCTCTCTCTCTCTCTCTCTCTCTCTACCTAGTGAGGCCCTCCACAACTTCGTGAGACCCGGTTTCAAAATAAAGTATAAAAAAATAGGGCCGGGGGTGTAGTGCGGAGGTAGAACGCCCCTGCGTTCAATCCCTGGTACCGCAGATAAATAAATAAATAAATAAATAAATAAATAATAGTGTCTTCAAAGACATAGAGACTCAGAGGAGAGGGCACAATTTGTTTCATTGTTGGAGTTAGGTTTTCATTTGTGCATGTCGGTATGTATATGGTTAAAAAGAGAGTTTTAATATTTCTTAGAGGAGTAATATATTTGTGACATAGATTAATCAAAAAAATAAAAAAAAAACAAATCTCTGCATCACAAAGATGAGCAAGTATACTGCAAACACTCAGAGCTCAGAGTCATCTCACATCTTCCTCGCTGCCATTTTTTTTCCCCTCGACCCCTGAAAACTTTTCCTACCTTATTGGATGTTCGGATATATAATTTAAAGAATGCGTGTCACATTTTATCTAGTATTTTCCTGTTTTGGAACTGGAAAAGTTCCAAGGCTCTCACATCAACCACCGTGTCATAGGAAATAGAATTCTTTAGAGATTATCATTTTTGTCTCTTCCCTAAATATTCTCAAATGCAATATTATTGAATATTAAATATTCTTAAATAAATTATCTCATATTAGGAAACATATAATTAAATATTTGAGAGATGGTTGACATTTTAAAAATGTTTTCATATGTACAAAGCCATTATTAAAAATAACCTAGAATAGATAGTGTTAATATTCTGGAAAAATATTCTTATTGAAGGGCTTTGTGACTAGTGGAATCTGTAGGTGCTTCTGTAGCATTTCACCTTCAGACTCCAGAGTCACACTTTATTGATGAGCATGGAAACATGTTTACAACATAAGAAAAGCCTTGCTGAGACAGGAGGGTGACAGGTTCAAGGCCAACCTCAGAACCCTAGCAAGACCCTCAGCAAAATAAGGCCCTATTTCAGAATAAAATGGGAAGGGCTGGGGGTATGGTTTGGAGGTAGAATGCCCCTGAGTTTAATCCCCAGAACCAATGAAAGAGAGAGAGAGAAAGAAAGAAAGAGAGAGAGAGAGAGAGAGAGAGAGAGAGAGAAGGAAGGAGGGAGGGAGGGAAGGAAGGAAGGAAGGAAGGAAGGAGGGAAGGAAGGAAGGAGGGAAAAAAGGAAGGGGAGAGAAAGAAAGAAAGAAAGAGAAAGAAAGAAAAGAAAAGAAAAGAAAAGAAAAGAAAGAAAGAAAGAAAGAAAAAGAAAGGCATCTTTACACCAAGCACCAACAAAAAAAAAGAAAGAAAGACGAGCATGTTTACACCAAGCACAGAACAGAACACTGAAAGTCTCAAAAGGTCATATCAAGAGCAATAATAATAACAAAACAGTAATCCTAACAAAGAGGAAGAGAAAGAGAAGGATGAAGAATATGTCATAGAGTTCTGTTTTGAGCCAAGCATCAGAGTAAGCTTCAAAACCAAACAAGGCAGAACAAGTGTTAGGCTGATGAAGACAAGAGTCAGTCCTGCAGGTGTAGAGCTAATACACAGGTTATCTGTTGGCTCACCAATCTCAGATCACCTTCTAAAACAGAGCCTCATCATCTGGCTTTGTTATTGGTTTGAAATTAGTTTCCAGAATATCAGAATACATCATCATATTTAGGAACATCCCAAGGCCTAATAAAAATATACTTGATTTCATAGTGGTTTGGATTATTCATAATGCAGATAATGGAGACACTATTTTATATTCATAATTTATATTTTCATATATAAATATACTTATTTTGAAAAAAAAGCAAGGCTCTCCCCAAAGTACTTAGAAAATACTTAGGCTTTCAAAAATGAAAATATTTGTGAAGGTAAGAAACTATGTCCTATTCCCCCCCATTTTAGAGGGGTATTGGGGATTCAACCCAGGGTGTTCTACCTCTAAACTACACCCTAGCCCTATTTTAAGTTTTGTTTCATTTTGAAACAGGGTCTTGCTAAGTTGTTGAGAGCCTCACTAAGTTGCTGAGTCTGGCCTCAAACCTATAATTCTCCTGTCTCAGCCTCCCAAGTACTAGGATTACAGATGTGCCCCACCATGTTCCCAGGTCTAACTTCCTTTAAAAATCAAATCCATCAAACACAAGATACTTTCAAAGGTGAGAAACTAAGTGTTATTCAAACCAAGCCATGCCATCCAGCAGACTCTAGGAACAGTGATAGAGCTGACGCTATTGAGCAGCTCCTGGGCGTCAGTCACTGCACGAGGGGCTTTTCATGCAGTATCTCATTGAATATTATGAAACTCATAAAAATTGGGTATCATTAATTCCTGCCTTACCATTTGAAAAACTGGCAGTAAGACAAGACAGACAACTCAGTCAAGACCATAACTAACATGTAGCAGGGCAGGTTTCAAACCAGTTCCAGCTCCTCTGCTACACACATCTTTGACCACAAAGATGATATTTTTCAGCATATTGCTTAATTCCATAAGCATTAGCAAACTGCTTATACTCATAAGGAAGAATCAATAAGACAATATTATTTTCTGAATGTATCTGCCTGTGTGTGTGTGTGTGTAGTTTATGGTCACAGGGAATTAAAGTTACCAGATATAAAAGTCTTTTATTTTGTATTTTACATTCTTTCTGTGTATCAATAGGCAACTTCCTCTTTCAAAAAAGGAAAATGTAAAAAAAGTACATGAATATCAAAATATTTGGTTTGATCATTCAGTTCTTCCTTTTCATTGTGGCCCTTGGTCCTCGCTTTTAAAATCATAGCATGTAATTTGACTTGCAAATTGCTAACTTTCCCATTTTGTCAAAATACTAGTCTGGTTCTCTAATTTCCTTTAATTTTCTATGTTCTTGTGAATTTCATTCTTCCTCTCTCTTCTTTTTTCTTTGTTTTGTTTGTTTGTTTGTTTGGTTGGTTTTTGGTAGTAGGGATTTGAACCTATGGGGTTCTACTCCTGAGCGACACTCCAGAACTTTGTTTTTATTTATTTATTTATTTATTTATTTATTTATTTATTTATTTACTTATGCAGTACCAGGGATTGAACCCAAGGGCATTCTACCTCCAAACTACACCCCCAGCCCTATTTTTTATTCTTTATTTTTGAAACAGGGTCTCATTAAGTTGGGGAAGGCCTCACTAAGTTGCTGAGGCTGGCCACGAACCTGCGATCTTCTTGTCTCAGCCTCCCAAGCACTGGGATTACAAGCGCGTGCCACCATCCCAGCATAAATTTCTTCGTGTTTAATAAAAGCACTCAAAATAGATCTGCTGTTTTCACATATTAAACCAAATTGAGTATAAATAAGTTTTTCGTATCTTATAAATTTCTACAAAGACAGGATGAAAGACCCACAATAATTGTATTTGAAAATAGTGGGCCTCAGTAACACAATAAAGTTAAGATAAATATCTATATTTTTATAATAATATACTTAATCTTTTTATTTAAATAGTCTAGTTAAATATATGCATATTTAAAATATTATAACTACCCTAAGTGGTCCAGTAAATTGTATTAAATTAATTTTAATTATATGAAGTCAATTGATCTAATATATACCATTTTAAAGATAAATGAATACATTTTTTTTAAATTTATGTCACCAACCAGGCATGGTGGCTAATGCCTGTAATCCCAGTACTTGGGAGGCTGAGACAGTAGGATTACAGATTCAAGGCCAGCCTCAGCAACTTAGACCCTTAGCAACTTAGTGAGACCCTGTTTCAAAATAAAAAAAAATAATAAAAAGGGCTGGGGGTGTAGCTCATAGGTAGAATGCCCTTGGGTTTAATCCACAGTTTAATATATATATATATATATATATATATATATATATATATATATGTGTGTGTGTGTGTGTGTGTGTGTGTGTGTGTGTGTGTCACCATGATTTGTAAGTCACTACAAACTTACTTTGCAGTTGGAAGACCAGATCATTAGAGAAAAAAGAAAACCCTGAAAAGTTTCAAAAATCCTATGAATTCATTTTGTTAACTAAATGGTAAGCTCATGAGCAGGAGGGAAGCATGTCAGATCGGTGCTCTTGGTAAAGGCTCCTCGGGGTGTAAGCCAGACATGGACTGGGACTGGACAGTGGACACACTGTGACGGTCCGGGTTGAGGGTCAGGAAGAGGCTGAGAGCTGTTGAAAACGGAGAAGCCATGGAATGTGATCGTGCACTTCAGGGAGCGAGGACAGATGGAAGAGCTGGGGACCACTTCTGGTCGATTGACACGCACAACTTTAGAGCGGAAGTGAGGACTTTTGACATAAGGGACAATCACAGAATGCCTGCTGGAGCAAAAGCAGTGCACCTTGAATTTTGAACATGTGTCAGACATTGGGATGGAGAAGTCGAGGAACCTTTGTATACGTTTGTCTTGAGCTCAGATGGAATCCCTGGGGGAAAGGTGTGAATAGAGACATTGTCACGCAGCTGTAGCTGAAGTGATAGGTTTGGATAAGACCTTCACTGGGGAGAGTCTACCAGGCAACCAGACATGGCCAGGATGATGAGCCTTGGGGGAACTGCTACATTTGCATACCAGAAAGAAATCAGACTGAAACACCATTTCAATTGGAAAATATTTTTTTAGCAGTATTTTTCTAACTAATGTAAAACTTAAAAAATTTAGGGGAAAAGTACAATGGCCCCCAATATAGTCTTCAACCAGGTATTCCATTTAAGTTTTTCCAATTCTTTAAAGATAGGTTGTGTGTGTGTGTGTGTGTGTGTGTGTGTGTGTGTGTGTGTGTGTACTGGGGATTGAACTCAGGGGCATTCTACCTCTGAGCTACACCCCCAGCCCTTTTTATTTTTGTTTTGAAACAGGGTCTCTCTTAAGTTGCTGACAGTCTTGCTAAGTTGATGAAGCTGGTCTTAAACCTGTGATCCTCCTGTCTCAACCTCCCAAGTACTGGAATTGCAGGTGTGCACCACCATGCTCAGCTCAATGATATCTGTTCTAATGCAAGGACCCAGTTCAGGAGCATACATCACCCTGCTGTCCTGCCTCTCCAATCTCTGCCAATTAGAATCACATCCCCCATTGTTTCTTGACTTCACCACCTTATTCCTGAAGATCTCAAGCCAGTCATTTGTAGATTATCCCTCAATTTCCATTTGTCTGATGTTTCTTCATGATTGGGCCCAGCTCTTGTAGTTTTGGCAGGAGGACCACAAGGCCATGTCTTACTCTTCTCCTTGCATTCTATTTGGTGGCTCACAATGTCATTTGGTCCTATTCCTTGGGCTAATCATTTTGATCACTTGATTGGAAGGCTGTCAGGCAGGTTTCTCTACTGTAAAGTGACCACTCTCACCATTTCAATACTAATCAATACTTTAAAGGAGGTAAGTTGAGACTCTGCTCCTCATCCAACTTTCCCCACTCATTAGAATATCCCTGGACACTTTCTGCTTAAACTCATTATTAATACAATAGTTGCAAATTGGTGACATTTTTGTGTATGGGTGTGGTACTCGGGACTAAACCCAGGGGCATTCTACTCTCTGAGCTACACCCCCAGCCCTATTTTATTTTTTTTTATTTTGAAACAGGGTCTCACTAAGTTGTAGAGGGACTTGATATAAGTTGCTGAGGCTGGCCACAAACCTGACATTCTCCTGTCTCAGCCTCCCAAGTACTGGGATTATAGGCATGCACCACCATGCCTGGCTAGTTGGTAACTTTTTAATTTCAATATTCCTTTTACACATATTAGTTAGCAGAGTACTACAGGAAGAATTTTCTATCTTCCCCTTCATTCATTTTTTATACAGGCAGATTCATGAATTCCTACTTTATTTAATGGGTAATGATCTGTAACGTTTTTCTCTCTTCCTCTTTCCATCTTTCTATTGATACTCAAAATATATTTTTGACGCTCATTACTATTTGTACTCAAATTGTCCTGAACCTGGGCAGCATAAGTCATTTCAGGATGGTTCCTGTGCCAACCTGACATGGCCCTATCATTCTTTGAGTACTTCTTCACTTTAAAGGAAAATGTGCCAGACTCATGTTGTACCTACTCTGAGCCAGCCCTGCAATCCGTCCTTTCTCAAAGCAGTCCTGGAATTCCTCAGTAAAGTAGCCAAGATCTGGGCTCTAGAAGTGTTCCTTGTTTCTGGGTCCTTGGTGGATGATAGGGACTGTCCTTAGACTATAATTGGAATTATCTGTGTATTGACCACATACACAATTCCACCTAGATTTATTTCTATGTCTATCTACTGTTGCGAGGTAGCATTCCAGTCAAGACCAATCAGACCACCAAAGGTGTTAAATGAGAGTCTTTATTACTGGCTAGTAGGACTACACAGGCATGAGAGCCAAGTGCAGTACTTGACTGCCCTCCAGCGTTTTCTTTTTTGCGGTGCAGGGGATTGAACGCAGGTGGGCGTTCTACCTCCGCGCTACGCCCCCGGCCCTATTTTTTATACTTTATTTTGAAACCGGGTCTCACGAAGTTGCAGAGGGCCTCACTAAGGAGAGAGAGAGAAAGAGAGAGAGAGAGAGAGAGAGAGAGAAAGCGAGAGAGCTGAGGCTGGCCACGAACCCGGATCCTCCGGTCTCCGCCTCCCAAAGTACTAGGATTACAAGCGTGCGCCACCATGCCCGGCCTCAGCGTTTTCTTATATAGGGTCAGATACAATACAAGCTCAGGGTGAAGCTGAGGTTCCCATGGCAGGTTTCCATAGCAGGGGGTGGGAAGCCCCTATGGTTCCCATAGTATTCAGGTACGCCAAGCAAGCCAAGCATAACAAAAATACAGAAGCAAGAATAGGCAGTTAGCCGGGCATGGTGGCGCACGCTTGTAATCCCAGTACTTTGGGAGGCAGAGACCGAAGGATCTGGGTTCGCGGCCAGCCTCAGCTCTCTCTCTCTATCTCTCTCTCCCTGTCTCTCTCTCTCTCTCTCTCTCTACTTAGTGAGGCCCTCCACAACTTCGTGAGACCTGGTTTCAAAATAAAGGATAAAAATAGGGCCGGGGGTGTAGCTTGGAGGTAGAATGCCCCT
>PVJS01028350.1:0-25569 GCA_004027185.1 Glis glis | reverse complement strand
ATGGATCAAAGACCTGGAAGTTAGACCAGAGACTGTGAAATTATTAGAAGAAGCCATAGGTCCAACACTCCATCATATAGGCACAGGTAGAAACTTCCTCGACAAGACCTCCAAAGCACAGGAAATTAAAACAAGAATTAATAAGTGGGATAGCATTAAACTACAAAGCTTCTGCTCATCAAAGGAAACCATCAAGAGCGTAAAGAGAAAGCCTATGGAATGGGAAAAGATCTTTGCAAGCTATCCCTCTGACAGAGGTCTAATATCTAGGATATACAAAGAACTTAAAAGACTTTACACTAAGAAAACAAACAATCCGATCAAGAAGTGGGCAACGGAAATGAATAGACACTTCACGAAAGAAGAGATACAAATGGCCAATAGATACATGAAAAAATGTTCAACATCATTAGCAATCAGGGAGATGCAAATCAAAACTACTCTAAGATTTCATCTGACCCCAATTAGAATGGAAAGCATTAAAAGTCAAACAACAACAAATGTTGGTGAGGATGTGGGGAAATTGGGACTCTTCTACACTGTTGGTGGGATTGCAAACTAGTTCAACCACTGTGGAGATCAGTGTGGAGATTCCTCAGAAAACTGGGAATGGACCCACCATATGATCCGGCTATACCACTATTGGGTATCATTCCTTGCTTATTTCTAAATAACGGGGTGTTTTTAAAAAATATTCTTAAGATAGTAGCAAAACAATTTGGAACAAAAGCCTAAACTTCAGCAGTATAGTAGACACAGTTAGGTATGGCTTTAATTTTTCCTTCTTTAAGGTTTGTTGTTTGCTTCAGTGCACTGGGGGTGAAACCCAGGGGCATTTTACCACTGACCTGTACCCCCAACCCTTTTTATTTTTTACAATTTTGAGACAGCATCTTGCTAAGTTATCGTGCACTGGCATCAAACCTGTGATCCTCCTGTCTCAGCCTCCCATGTACTGGGATTACTAGCATGCACCACTGTGGCTTGTGTCTACTAAGGATTTTTGTTTGTTTGGATTTTTGTTTTAGCCTTGCTTTATATGGGGAAAGAAAAATAAAGGTTTTGCTTAATTGTAGACTTTAGTAGAGAAATGTACGTTTTGGTGTATTTGGAAAGTTAATGGTAATTGTCAGAAGATTAGAAAAAAGAGAAATAGCTTACACTAGAAGCTTCGTTTGGTGCAAAGGAACTGCAGTTGTTACAACTATGTAGATTAAAAAAAGGGAGATGAAATGAAAACAAAAGACAAATAGAAAATTAAACAAAATGTTAAGAACAAGACCAGCAATACTGTTTATCACAAAAGTTAAGGATTAAAATCCTCATATTAAAAGAAGTCAAGGAAATAAAATTCACCCCAAAGGAAGGACTATGCATCTTCGGAATCCCAGGACACAGCTGCTTTGAGGATGCCCTGCTGGCTGGGACCCCAGCTGCTGGAGTGCTTGGAGGAGGGAGGGGTTCAGTCCCATTCCTGGAGGCACTGCAGGAAAACTGCTTATTCTGAAATGTGACTCCAGGCATCTATCAAGCATTATCAGGAGGAACTGCAGATTCTCTGTGTACAGAAGAACACTACTAGTAAGTGTAGGAGGGATGCGCCGCTGTCATTGGCTAAGCTGTTAGTTTTGCTGGGAATCAGAGTGGTTATTTATTCCTCTCAATCTAGGAAAGAACCTTTCCTGGTTATTAGGGTTCTCCAGAGAAGCAGAACCACTGGAAAGAGAGCACCTGTACATCCACATGGATGCATGGGGCAGGGGGAAGGGAGGGTTTATAGTAAAGAGGCCTGTCACACCATTGAGGGGCTGGCAGATCTGGAATCTGCAGGGCAGGCCAGCAGAAAGAGCTAGTGCCGCAGCAGGAGAGCCAAGGTCAAAGGCCATGGGAGGCAGCATTCCTCCTCCCCAGGATGAGGCCAGCCTGCCTGCCTCATGAGGGTTCATGAGGGTAATTTACTTTGCTCATGGTGCATGAATTTAAATGTTAATTCCAGCTAACAGAAAATATCTTCACAGTGAAATCCAGACTGGCACTTGCCCAACTTTCTGAGTTCTGTGACATAGCTACATTGACACATAAAATTAACCAGCACACCGGTGAAGATGCTGTATTTGCTTATAATTTGGGTGGTAATGACTGAATGTCTGAAAATCACAAAATGTTACATGTGAATTCTTTCTTCAATGAGACCTGAGTACCTGCCTTAGCCTTTGCTCTTAAATGTAAAGAAAGCTTGGTCCTGTAGAGGGGAATTGTGGGGACTTTTGCCTAAAAATAAAAAAGAAGTACATAATTGATTGCTTTAAGGGGGAAAGTATTGCTAAAGAGGATTCCTGTATTCTAAAAAGAAGTGTAATCACCTTAACCGACTGTTTCATGAAGAGGCCAGTTGGATATCATTGCAGGTTCCTAGAAATTGTGAACATGTTTAGGAAGCTGTTTTCTTTTGGACCTGAGTGGTGTTAGTAGTTAGGAGTTACAGACTTGGTAGTGCTTTATTTAAGTGTTTCTCCTCCATTAAGTATCAGAGTGCAGTATTTTTGGTGCTGGAATTGAATGTAGTCTCTTACTTATTTTTCAGGTGATATGTATTGGTTCCTTACTGCGAACAATATTGAATTTAGCTCATTGTCCTCTCCTTTCTCCTTCTAATGTATTTTGTTTGAAGTTTGCAAGACAGCCCTGTTAGTCTATTTTACATACTCTTTCCTCCCGTTTTTGGCTCTCAGCAACTTTGTGAGACGCAGTTTCAAAATAAAAAATAAAATAGGGCTGTGGGTGTAGCTCAGAGGTAGAATGCCCCTGGGTTCAATCCCCAGTGCCACACACACACAAAAAATAATGTCAGAACAGATGATAGTTACACACTACAGTAGACTTTTGAACAATGAATTTGAACTGTGTGAATTCACTTATGTGGATTTCCTTGTGGGAGATTTGTGACAATTTGAAAAACTTGTAGATGAACCTTGCAACCTAGAAATATTGAAAAAATGGGGAAAAAGGAATGTCATGAGTACATAAGATTTTATTTTTTATTATTTACTTATTACTATCATAAAATACACAGGTGTGTATTATAAGGTAAAGTTTATCAAAACTTACGCACATTAGCACTTACAGAGCTGTAGTATGCACCATTTGCAGTTGAGAAATGGAAACATACATAAAGATGCAACATTAAATCATAACTGCACAGTTACTGTAGTACCTGCTGCACTACTGTAATAATCTCATGGCCGCCTCTTGTTGCTGTTGTGGTTAGCTCGGATGTTGCTGGCATTCCCTTAAGCCATATGTGATGCTAATCATCTCTGTTCTTAGTAAATTGGGTCTCACTTTAGTAAAAAGTGATCTCTTGTGGTTCTTACGTATTTTTCACTGTATATAATACATACACAAAATATGTGTCACTTGACTGTGTGTGTGAGTAAGGCGGTCAACAGCAGGCTGTTAGTAGTTAAGTAGAGATTTTTGACTGCATGGGGGCTTGGCATCCCTAACCACCCTGTGTTGTTCAAGGGGTGCCTGTATTCTCATCCTCTGTCTTGTCCCCACCATTTTGTTCTACAGCCGAGTAGATCCATTGCTTCCGTCAGTCCTTTGCCGAAGCCTGTCCACGAGTCCTTGGTTATTTGAAGCACATGGATATGCAGCTTCAGAGAGCATTTATGGCAACAGTGTTCCCTGCTGTTTTACATGTTCATGATTTCTTGGTGACTTTTATACCCGAGGGTCAGCAGACAGTTCTTGACTGATTGTAGAATCCTTGGCTCACATTTTCTTTTCCCTGAGAGCCTTAAGCCTGTTACCCCATTGTCTTCTGGCATGAAGTGTTGCTGCAAACTTGGATTGTGTTATCTTACACATGATTGGGTCTTTTGCCTGGATGTCCACAGGATCCATTTGTCAGAATATGTCATAGCGTTGCTCATTCTCAGCCAGATTTCTCAGGCCTTGCATTTGTTCAAGTGTTTTATTTTAGGAAAGTTAACTTGAATTATGCTTTCAGTGCTCTTTTCTGGGTTTTTGTTTGTTTTAGATTGTAAGCACTTCTATTAAGTAGATGTATCTGTCACCGTCTCTTAATTTTTCATTTTTTGCCCCATCTATCTCCTTTTCATCATCCATTTCTCTCACAAGCTCTCATGGTATCATTTCCTCTCATTTCTATAGTTTCCATGTCTAAAAAAATTTTCAAATTGCTAGTTTTTTTTTTAACCTTGTTTGACATTTCTCACATTGTATCTGTGTAGCTGTCTGAGTTCTGAGATTTTCTATTTCTGATACATGTTTCTATATTAGTGTTCTCTAGAGAAACAGAACCAGTGGGAGATAGATAAATGTAAAGGAGGTTTTTTTTTTTTCCATACCAGGGATTGAACCCAGGGGCATTCTACCTCCGGGCCACACCCCCAGCCCTATTTTTTATTCTTTATTTTGAAACAGGGTCTCACTAAATTGTGGAGGGCTTCATTAAGTAGCTGAGGCTGGCCGCGACCCCAGATCCTCCTGTCTCAGTCTCCCAAGTACTGGGATTACAAGCGTGCACCACCACGCCCAGCTTAAAGGAGGTTTATTGTGTGAAATTGGCTCCCATGATTTGGAGGCAGAGAAGTCCCACAGACTGCAAGCCAGAGACCCACGAGAGCCGATGGTGTAATTCGGTCCAGGTACAGAGGCCTGAGGACCGAGTCCCAGGTCCAGAGACAGGACCTTAGCTTCCTCTGCTTCTGCTCTGTTCTGGCCTGCACTGCAGCAGATTGGATGAGGCCTGTCCACACTGATGAAGGCGGGTTGTCTTTATGCAGCCCACTGGGTTCAAATGCCAGTCCCTTTCTAAAGCAGCGCCCCAGACACACCTGGAAACCTTGTTCAACCTGGCACCCTGGGGCACTGTGGGTTGACCCATGATGACATCGACAGTCACAGCACCTCCTTCTTGGCTTCTGTTTTGCTTAGTGCTAGGTAACAGTTTTCATCTACTTCATGGACATATTTTTCTGCCTGCCCCTGTTCCCCATCAGAACATTGATCAAGAGTGTTTGTTTCTTTCCTCCTTAAACTATCTGTGTGTGCTGTCCAGCCTTGATCCTCATGTAAATGAGAAGGGGTGAGAAGATTCCAGAATGAGCTTCAGAAGCTCTGAGGATTCTTCTGTTATTTTCCTGTGACATACTTAGAGTTAGTCCCTCCCTGTAGTTACATCTGTCAGTTTCTCAAGATCTGCCTTCTTTGGTCTTCCCCTCATTTTCTCTACCCCCGATCCCGTCTTGCTCAGTTGGAAGTTTGTTTTTAGTGGGGTGTCCTTAGGGACATGGAAGGGGAGGTGTGCTGGGTGTTTGTAGAGCCCTGAGGGCAGAGGTGGGGTGGGGGACTCCTGGCTTCCTGGTCCTGCCGTTTCCAGGCTCCCGACAAGTAGGCTCTTGCTGAGTTCTCCACCCGCTCCTTGGTTCAGGTGTCCCTCCTTAAAAACTCCCCAGGAACTTGCTAAAGTTATGTAACCGGTCCAGAAGACATTATTTCTGCTTAGAATATGTATATAGCTAACTTTAGATATTATAACCTATAAGTTGTTTTTTTAGTTAACTCATCTGTGTTATGTGCCAGGCCTCAATTACTTTTATTCACGGTGTACCACACGGGAGCTTCATACTCATACACTGGGGGAGGGAATTCTCTTCACTCACGGCATGGGTCGGCATGGGTCGGGTCGGGTTGGGTTTGGCCGTCAACTTCTATCCAATTCAAGTCTTGTCCCTTTGCCCTTGGATTTCAGCTGCTAGTAATCCAGAAACTATGTAGTTTTTTGCTTCAGTAATTTTTAATATTACATTAAGTATTTGTTAAACCCAAGTGTGTGGCAGAGTGTATGTTTCTTAGAAATGTAATGGTGGTATAACACGTTGATATAAGCCAGCCTGGACTCCAGTTTAAGTAAAAGTTAAATGTCTAGTATATTTTTACTGTTGGAGCAAAATTATTAGGACATAATGGGCAAAATTGAATAGTTAAATATTTCTTTTTGATTTAAGATGGATTCATATTATATAAAATGTGTAAGTGTGTAGTTATTGCCATAATGAATTTTATGTGGTCAGCCCTTCGTTCTTTAACTTGGGTCATTCTGGGTTGCTTGGATTAAAGGAAACTCAGAAAGCTGGAAAAGCTGTTGCTTAAGAATAGAGCTTCCACATTCCTGCAGCTGACAAGCAGTTTTCTTTTGCCAGCGCAGATTCAGGTGCCCAGCAGGTTCCCGTTGCTGGTTGCTGGTTGCTGGAGGCAGCCTCCCTGTGAGTGCCTCTGGCGAGGGAGCTGTGAGCTGCACCTGGGTGGCCTGAAGCAGGACTGTGGCCAGCAGGAGTTTGCACATATGTTGGGGCCTTCTGTAATGAGAGCTTGTTAGCCAGTGGTTGTGTTGGATCTAGGTGTGCATACTTGTGCGATAATACCTTGTGTGTGTGTGTGTGAATACAGAAAACATCGGAGCAGTGTGGGACCAAGCAAGCCTGTGTCCCAGCCCCGGCGGAACATCGTAGGCTGCAGGATCCAGCATGGGTGGAGAGAGGGCAACGGCCCTGTCACCCAGTGGAAGGGGACCGTTCTGGACCAGGTTCCCGTAAATCCTTCTTTGTATCTTATAAAGTACGATGGATTTGACTGTGTTTATGGACTAGAACTTAATAAAGATGAAAGAGTTTCTGCGCTTGAAGTCCTTCCTGATAGAGTTGGTAAGTTCTTTTTACTATTTGTGCATTACTGCTTTAAAAGTGATCATTGAAATGGGTACTTTTGATTATTCTTTTACATTATTGGTATTTTTGCTTTTATTGAAACTCAGGCACCCCTGGTAAGCATTTAACTCAGTCATCTAAAACCACAAAAGTTAATCCAAAGCAGATGTTCTGAAACCACAGTTCAAGGAATTGTGAAGGATTTAAAGATGTATAAAATTTTTCCCCAAGAAGCTTACAATATAATATGTTTTCATGGTTATTTCTGACATTTTTTCTCACTATTATGTGGACTTTAATGGGTAAGACTATTATTAGGCTTATATATGCTGTGTGCTGATTTTATCATTTGTATAACTAACAGAAATCTTAATGAATTTAGAATCTTTGAAGTGTCTCTTTCATTGTATATTACATAAATGATAGTTGCCTACGCTCTGAGCCACAGTGTACGCAGCCCAAACATGTGAGCTTTACTATCAGTTCCTTAGGATTCCTTTGAACAGTGTTTGTGGGAATGAGTCTGTCTCTCTCCCTCCCCTCCCCCTCTCGCGTGTGTGTGTGTGTGTGTGTGTGTGTGTGTGTGTGTGTGAGAGAGAGAGAGAGAGAGAGAGAGAGAGAGAGAATCAGTTTTACCTTGCAAATGTTCCTTAAGGCATAAGATGTTAAGTTAAATAATAATTACTGATTTTTTTTTTAAGCAGGGTAGATGAAACCAGGTTAATACTTAGGAAGGAGTATTTTGAAATGCTTTCATGATAGTTCAGTGATACTGCTATTGCTTAGAATATTGACTTATGCTTTTAGAATTATCTTTAAAAGTCTGTGTCATTAAAAAGCACAACTTTTGGCAGATCTAGACTTGGAGAGTAGGAATTTTAGGATCAGCTGGTAAAAGGAAGAAACTAGTCCAGTCCTCTCCCTTTGTTTTTCTTCAGACTCTCATTGTATTCTTGGGACTAGAGTTTCCCCAACAAGTTAATAACTTTTTGTCATAGCAGCAAGTTATTTTATTTCCTTTGTCTACTCATCCTGTATAAACATAGATTAGTTTTCACAGAAATTTTTCCTGATATTTAAATCTTTTACTTTGGACCATTCTTATGTGTGATTGACTCTTGTTCTGCCTACAGTAATACATACTGTATTACTCCTTGATCTTGACATCAATCCATTTCCCACATTAGAAACGTTAACATCGTTCAGACAGAATCTTAGCTTCAGAGCTAAAAGTGCTATAATCTAAACACTTATATCAATTTTTTGTACTAAATAATTGTCACACACATTTATTTACTCCTGACCCAGAATGTTGGTCTCATGCTGGGGAAGACTCAGTAGTCTTGCTTGGTCAGTCTTACTCAGACTGCCTTGGCCCTTCTTGCGTGTCCCACCTGACATGCGTTGCTCAGTCCTTTTGTCCCCCTAGGACAGAAGAGAGAATACACAGTGTCTCCGTGATGGGATCAAGGGCTACGTGATTTTGTTCTTTGTAGTTTTGGGTTTTCCCAGTTTCCAACAGCAGACTCGGGCTGCTTTTATAAACAGTGAAGCAATTCAAAAGCCCCTCACATCAGCGACTTGAGGTGTGCCTGATTCAGTTAGTATCAGCTGCCATTGGGTTTAGCATTCATTATGATACTTGAGTCTGGAAACTTATTTGCCCTTTATTTATGTTCTTTGTAGAAAGAAAGCAGTCATCCCCAGTTTACTTCAGGCAGTATACTGGACCATGGTTAGAATTATGTTTTCCTTAAACTAAAGGTAGGGAAAAAAAAAAAGTCACTCAGCTCAGAAGGATGTAATGACAGCATGGTTTTCAGAACAGAGGTCTGGGGCCCCTTGGGGTTCCCCGCAGCCCTTTCAGGAAGCTTGCAAAGTCAGAATTCTTTTCATAATATTAAGATATAATTTCCCCTCTTCATTCCCATTCTTTCTAACTCAGCAAACACATATGAGCAGTGCATGTCACCAAGTCATACCCTGGTAAAAGATCCATTCAAAGGGCAAGACTGACAGTTTTTTTAAATTGTGGTTAAAAATAAAACATATAAAATCTACTGTCTTAGCCATTTTTAATCGTACAGTAGCGATAAGTACATTCATACTGTGGTGAAACAGATCTCCAAAACTTTTTCATTTTGAAAATCTGAAGCTTCATAGTGATTAAACAACTCCCCCTTTTTCTTTCTTTTCCTGACCCTGCTGCCCACAGCTCTCCTTTTCGACTCTGAGTTTGACTCTTCTAGATACCTCATTTCAGTGGTATCAGAAGGATTTCTTTCTGTGCCTGGCTTATTTCATTCAGCGTAATATACACACAGTGTATTCATGTAGAAGCAGGTTACAGGATTCGCTTCCTCCCCTTCCGGGCCGAGAATAATAACCCAGTGTGTTCACCTACCGCATTTTGTCTATCCATTCACCCACTGACAAACATTCAGGTGCTTCAGTGGATGGTATGTAAAACTAGAGAAATGTAAAGTCGCAATTGGATGTAAAGTGCTGCTACGAGCATGGTTGTACAAGTGTCTCTTTGAAGTCCTCTTTTTGATTCTTTTGGATGTATATAGAGAAGTGGGATTTGCCCAATTACATGGTAATTTTTTTTGGTAGTGGGCATTGAACCCTGGGGGTTCTGTCTCCGAGCTACACCCACAGCCCTTTTTATTTTGAAACAGGGTCTTGCTAAGTTACTAAGGTGGGCCTCCAACCTGCAGTCCTCCTGTCTCAGCCTCCCATGCACCACCACACCCAGTTTTATGGTAATTTTAATTTTCTAAATGGAACTGCCATATCATTTTCCTCCACAGTTGTGCTATTTTACAGTCCCACCAACAGTGCACAAGGATTCCAGTTCTCCATCGCTTTACCAGCACTTTTTTTTATAGTAGCTATCCTGATGGGTGGGAGGTGATACTTGTTTTTGGTTTTGATTTGCAGTTTATGACGTTGAGTGCCTCTGTTGTCTATTTGCTTGTTAGCCATTGGTATATCATCTTTGGAGAAATGTCTCTTCAAGCCCTTTGGTCATTTTTAATTGGTATTTTTGTTGTTGAGTTGTAGAAGTTCTTTACATTCTGGAGACAGATGGGTTTTACTGTATCAGTGACTAGTTTATTAATAGTTGTTTCAGATTCTGTGTTGTGACTAACATTTAAGGAGCTCCCACTTGTTGATTTTTTATGTAATTTCATAGAAGAGTATCAAGAATTATCTGATAGACAATTAGAATACTTTATCAGCAAAACACTTCATTTTGAGGCTGGATTTTATACATCAACTATAAAAGAACAGATCATAACTGGTTGCATGCTGATGTGGATTTGAGAATCAAGTGGTTCTTTCAAAAGGTAGACATTGCAGTTTGCAAAAATGTAGTTATGCCACTCTTACTAAATTTTTGTTAGAAAACAGTTATTTTTCATTTAAAATACATTGTTATATAGATATTTGAGATGGTTTTCCAAGGTAATGGATATTGCTAGATATAATCCATATAAACATACTCTTAAGTTCTCAGTTTTTTGTTGTTGGTGGGGTGTTTTTTCTTTGTGGTTTTTTTGGGGGGGTGGTGGTAGTGGTGGTACTGGGGATTGAACCCAGGGGCATTCTACCTCTGAGCTACACCCCCAGCCCTTTTTATTTTTATTTTGAAACAGAATCTCTCTAGGTTGCTGAGGCTGTCCTCAAACCTGCTATCCTCCTGTCTCAGGCTCCCAAGTACTAGGATTATAGGCATGTGCCACCACACCCAGCTAAATTCTCAGTAATTTTTAGGAATATAAAAGAGTCCTGAGATCTCTTGGCATGAAGAATCCAGTGGGGTTTTTTTAGTACTATGCAGAGGGGAATTCTCTAATTTTTTATTGTTACTGCATAGGTAAACAAACACCACCATGTATGTTTGGGTATCCTGATTAAATTGAATGTAGAACATTTATCAGGAAATTCTAACTTTTGTTTTGACTTCACTTAACAGAGATAGAAACCTGATGAATGCGTAAATCAGGAGTGTTAATCCCTTTTTAAGGACAGTTGTTCAAAAAGTTTTTGGTACTGGGGATTGAACTTGGGGTCATTCTTCCTTTGAGCTACATCCCCAGCCCTATTTTATTTTTTATTTTGAACGTGGGTCTTGCTAAGTTGCTGAGACTGGCCACAAACCTGCGATCTCCCTGTCTCAGCCTCCCAAGTACTGGGATTACAGGCATGCTTTTATTTTTTTATTTTTGGGGGGGTACTGGGGATTGAACCCAGAGGCATTCTACCTCCAAGTTATACCCCCAGCCCAATTTTATTTATTTGGAAACAGGGTCTCGCTAAATTGCTAAGGCTGGCTGTGAACCTGTGATCCTCCTGTCTTGGCCTCCCAAGTACTGGAATTACAAGAATGTGCCATGATGCCCGGCACAGGTGTGCTTTAAAAAAGTATATAAATATTAAAGCTAGGGCTATCTATGTACCATTAGGGAGGTCTGTGCTCTCAAGCACATGGGCCATCTAATTAACTCCTACAACAAATATTGTCGAAACAGAGAGAGTAGGCATCTGCTTTCATGGGGATGGACAGGCAATAAACAAGTAAATGCATAAAGGAAAACAACTTCAGATATTAGGAAATGTTAAGATCTGTAACCGGGTCACGTGACTAGGATTTGCAGTACTGCTGTTGCCTGGGTGGTGGTGGAGAGTCCCTGCAGACAACGTGCTGTAGGAGGAGTTAGGCAGAGGAAGGATGGCCTGGGGCTGGTGTGCCTTAGAGAGGTGTTTGGTTAAATGACACAGTCTGATGTAAATGTCACAATGATCACTGGTTGCTGTAGAGAATAGCTTGTAAGGGGGAACAGTAGAAACTATACATTAACAGGCCATGGAAATAATGTTGATGGGGAAAACGATCATTTTCTTTTAAAATAGTAACAAACTCCTACCTATACCTCCAATAGGTTAATTTCTTAGTTTTAATAAATAAATGGGTTTTGGTTATATACTATCTTAATATGAAGGGAAGCAAGGTGAGCTGTATACAAGAATTGGTTTTGTATTTGTAACTTTACTGTCTGAAATTAGCTTAACTTAAAATAACTGCTATATAAACAGTGACAAAAAATCTTTATACCTTGAATGAACAAATAAAAGTTTTGATTTAAGGTATAGAACCAAGAACAGACAAGTCCAGGAAAATAAAAAGAAAAGTCCATATTCTCTGACTTGAGCCAAAAACTTGCTGTTGAATCTATCTCTGGGCTGTGGCCTGCAGTTATTTTGGTAGTTGTACTTCTTAAAGCCCTCCCAGTGATTCCAGTGTTCGCTAATGTATTGCATGAACCCAATTTCAGGTAGTCTCCTTTCATAAGTTCATAGTAAATTTTCAGTGAAACACTTTGTCAACCCCCCCCACTTTTTTTCTTTTTTAAATCCCCAGCAACATCTCGAATCAGCGATGCACACTTAGCAGACACAATGATCGGCAAAGCAGTGGAGCATATGTTTGAGACAGAGGATGGCTCTAAAGATGAGTGGAGGGGAATGGTCTTAGCACGGGCACCTGTCATGAACACGTGGTTCTACATCACGTATGAGAAAGACCCTGTCTTGTACATGTACCAGCTCCTAGACGATTACAAAGAAGGCGACCTTCGCATCATGCCCGACTCCAGTGAGTATATCTTGGCCACTTTTATTTTTGATAGTTCAAAAGGAATTGGATTTTAACTAAGATTTGATTTATTTCACAGCTGCTTTTTAAATTTTGGGGTGTGATTATTTTAGTCATGCACACAAACATAGGCTGCGTAATTTTTTTACCTTCTCATGAATTTTAGATTAGAAAATGTTTGATAATCACTTTTGTTTGGCTTCTGTGGTAGAAATGAAGGTTATTTTTAAATTACTAATATTACTATGTGTTACTTGTTACTTTATTTAAAAATAGATGGAGGATATGGGGAACAGTAATATAAATTAATTCTACTCAACTTTTAACAATAATCTCACTGCCACTCTTGTTTTATTTGTTCTTCTCCCAGATTAATTATTTAGAAGTTAATCCTATAGGTTGATCATTTTGTCTGTACATATTTGAATTTAAGAGAATGTCCATTTCAGAAAACTGCTAATTGGAGAAACTCTTAGTAACCACTAAGTCACAGGGTCAATATTTAGACCATTTAACTATTTCCATAAGTAGTCTCAGGTCATTTAAATTCATGGTGGCACACGCTTGTAATCCCAGTACTTGGGAGGCTGAGACCAGAGGATCCAGGTTCGCAGCTAGCCTCAGCTACTTAGTGAGGCCCTCTGCAACTTAGTGAGAAGTAAGAATAAAGAATAAAAAAAAAAAAAAATAGAGCTGGTGGTGTAGCCCGGAGGTAGAATGCCCCTGGGTTCAATCCCCAGTACCACAAAAAATAAATAAATAAATTCATGTGGAGAAGATAGAAAGGGGCATATGTGACTTGGTTTTATCAAGCCTGGTTGTAAAAAAAGAAAAGGAACCAATTTTATTACAAGTTCTATAGCTTATCATTAACTCATTGACGTGTACAATTCAGTGGTATATGAATGAATATCAGTATATATACAGATATATGCAGTCCTCACAGCAGTTTTAGAACACATTCATCACATCAAAAGGAACCTTGTATTTTTTAGCTGTCACTCCCTTGTCCTTGTGCCCCTTCCTCACAGCCCTAAGCTACCAGTAACTTTACTTTCTGGATAGATTTTCCTGTGGTGGACTTTTATGTTGAATGGATTATATAGTGTGTGGGGCCTTTGTGGCCAGCTTCTTTTCACTTAGCATGTTTCTAAGATTTATCCATGTTGTAGCATGTATGATTACTTTATTCCTTTTGAATACTCTCTCGTGTGGACAATACCACATCTTGTTTATTCATGTGTCCACTGATGGATATTTGTTTTTTTCTACCTTTTGGTTATTATGAATATTGCCGCCTTAAACATTTGTATAGTTTTATGTGTGGACATTTGTTTTCATTTATCTTGAATATGTACCTAGGAGTGGATTGTAATAGTCACTCTAGGTTTAGTTGCTTGGGTGAGCTGTTGGGCTAATTTTCAAAAAATCACATATTACCTTCTCACCGGCGGTGTGTGAGGGTCCTGCTTTTTCCACAGCCTAACCCTTGCCATTATCTGACTATAGAGGTCTTATAGTGAGTATGAAGTGGTATCTCCTTTTGGTTTCTTGATGACATGGACGTGAAAGGGATCTTTTCATGTGCTTGTTGGCCATTGGTTATCTTCATTGGTGAAGTGTCCACTCAGATCTCCCACCCATTTTTAAATTGGGTTATTTGTCTTTTTTATTACTGGATTGTGAGAGTCAGTATTCTAGATATAAGTCTTTTATCAGATATCTGATCTGCAAATGTTTTCTCCCATTCTATGGGTTGACTTTTTCACCTTCTTGATTTTGTTTTTTGGAGCTAGGGATTGAACCTAGTTCTACCCGAGTGATACCCCTGAGCTACATCCCCAGCCCTATTTTATTTGGAAACAGGGTCTTACTAAGTTGCTGAGAGCCTTGCTCAGTTGCTGAGGCTGGCATTGAACCTGCGATCCTCCAGACAGACTGACCTGCCTCAGTCTCTTGATGTTCTTTGAGACATAAAAGTTTTGAACTTTCAGGACCAATTTATCTGTTTTTTCTTTTTCACTTGTGCTTTTGGTGTCATACCTAACCATCTCTTAGCAAATCCAAGGTCACGAGGATTTACCCCCATGCTTTCTTCTAGGAGATTTGTAGTTTCATACCTTTTGAATTAATTTTTGCTTATGGTGTGAGCTAAGGGTTGTCATTCTTTTGTATGTGGCTATCTAGTTGTTGAGCACCATTTTTTGAAAAGCCTTTTCTTTTCCCCTACAGAATGGTTTTGGCACCCTTGTTGAAAATCAGTTGGCCATGGAAATCATTTCTGGACTCTCAGTTCTGTTCCATTTGTCTGTGTGTCTGTCATAACGCAGCCTCCCAAGCTGTCTTGATTGCGTTGCTTTGCAGTAAGTTTTGAAATCGGGAAGTGTGAGTCCTCCTACTTTGTTTATTTCCAGGATTGCTTTGGCTATTCTGGGTGCCTTGCAATTCCATAGGAATTTTTAAGTCAGTCAGTTTCTACAAAGAAGTCTTCTGGGAAGAGATTGTGTTGAATCTTTATATCAGTTTACGCAGTACTGCCATCTAAATAAGGTTAACAGATCCTAACAAGTCATCCAGTCCACAAACACGGGTATTTTCCTGTTTGAGACCTTTGATTTCTTCCAACAATGTTTATAGTTTTCAGAGGTTAAGCTTTGCGTTTCTTTTGTTAAACTTGCTCCTTAGTATTTTATTCTCTTTAATGCTGTTGTGAATGGAATTGCTTTCTTAGTTTCATTTTCGGATAAGCCTGGGCTTTTTAGACTCCTCCGTAGCCTTTCCTTCAACACATGGATGCCTGGCCGTGGACAAGTGGGGCTGACAGACACTCCGTATGTTAGCAGCGCCGCTTGTCTCTATTCCTTTGGCCTTATTCTTTTTTTAAAGTTCTTCCTATGAAGAAGCCAGTTAATGAATTCACTGGTGTGCTCATCTGGCTTGAACTTCCACTTCTTAGATTTAAAAAGTATATGTACGTTTATTATAAAGGAATAATAGTGGAAACTATTTGTATAGTCCGAAATTTAATATCACGAGAGCATTTCTTTTAAGGGATTTCTCTAATCTGTATGAAGTTTCTACAAAGAAGTCTTCTGGGGTTATGGTAAACATGATCAGTATATGCAGTACTGCCATTTTAACAAGGTCAGCAAATCCCAACAAGTCTTCCGACCCTTGAACATGGGTATTTTTCCATTTATTTAGGTCTTTGATTTCTTTCAACAATGCTTTGTAATTTTCAGAGAATGAACTTTGCATTTCTTTTGTTAAACTTGCTTCTCAGTATGAAGTTCATTTTTAACATTTTTATAGAGAAATACCCAGTCAGAGCAAATACTGCTAACTTAGGAATAGGAGGCGCAGGGTCATCACACATACTCTTCCACCTTTCTAGCCGCTCCGCGCCTTTCTCCTCTCTTCAGATTTCTCATTTTTTGTGAGTGGTGCAGAGGTTTATTTACCATTAGAATCGGTGATGCTCTGATGTAAGGAGTTCTAAAATGATTCTCTCAACATGGTTGGAGTCCGAACTCTGTCACTGATAAGATAAGCCTCAGGAGTCCCCGGTCCTCTGCTGGTCAAGTTTGTGTTTGATCATGTATTTGGAATTATTTGTTCACTTGAAAGTTCATGAAAGTATGACAGCATGGTGATGCAGCTTGAGGGAAGAGAATTTTTGAAGAGTTCAGCTTAGATCTCTTTTTCACACCTCTGTTGAAAAGAACTGATTATGTACAGGTATTGTGTATGACTCTGTGCCAGAGATCAGAATAACTGTTTTGGGGTTGTCATTCAGTGAGAGAAATGATTGTAATCAAAGAGACAAGACCTACTGTTGGTGTAAATACATTATATGGTTCAAATTAGGATGCTTGTGAGGGAAAATGGTACAGTATTACTAATCGTGCCAGGGTAGCACAGACTGCCTTTTGCAACCAGGGCATCTGGTCACCCTACCTGGTGACCCATCTGGTACTGTACAGAAAGAAGCCTCGAGTTACTCAGAACCTTGAGGAGTTTCTTGAAATAGAATTGTAGCTGCCTTGCACCGCTGTTGCCCTGCATTTTTACTTTGCTTTTTGTTAGTGGCAATGATTTGCTGTCGCTCTTTGTGTTTTCCTAGAGGTGTGGTAGGTTACCGCATTGCCCTTGGGCCTTGTAGACACTAAAGGTGTCTGGGTTGTCCCCACAGATTTTGTTGTACTTGGTCCGGGGCTAGAGTTCAGATAGTACCTGTTTTTAAAGTATGGTGAGCTGGGTGTGGTGGCGCATGCCTGTAATCCCAGTACTTGGGAGGCTAAGACAGGAGGATTGCAGGTTCGAGGACAGTCTCAGCAAGTAGTGACACTTTCGTTAACCTAGCAAGACCCTGTTTCAAAATAAAAATAAAATAGGGCTGGGGGTGTAGCTTGGAGGTAGAATGCCTCTGGGTTCCATTCCCAGTACCACACACACAAAAATAAGTATGGTGAATTACTTAATTTTGAAACTGGGTTAGGAAGATATGTGAAATGCAGTGAAGTTGAGGGGAAGCTTTCAGTATCCACGGAGTAAAACCAATAATACCTAGGCATTTTAAGTCTGTAGCATATTTTCAACAATCCCTATAGGGATTATCTGCTTTAAAATTCTATTTCATAGTCATTCAGACTTACTTTTAGGTAATTATAGCTATATTTTAGCATGAGCCTAGGTTTAATTTTTGGCTATGGTATTTTTTTAAAGTCCTAGATATAGACTCCATGTGTCTGTCTAGAACTGGGGCAGCAAACCATTCTGTAAATGGTGTTTTCCTGGAACACCACACACCTGGTCATCTCTGCATCATCCTGGCTGCTTTTATGCTGCAGTCACAGAGTTGAGTGGGTGGGGCAGAAACCACGTGACCCGTAAGCCTGAAATATTTATGTCTGGCCCGTCAAGAAATAGCTGGCTGACTGCTGGTCTAGATAATCTTGATAAATTCAGAATGCTTAAAAAAATACATTAAAACAAACGTGAGTTAGCGTGTGTCTAAGAATTGACTTGAGTTTTTTCTTTTTGTTTTAAATCCAGATGATTCACCTCCAGCAGAAAGGGAACCAGGAGAAGTTGTGGACAGCCTGGTAGGCAAACAGGTGGAATATGCCAAAGAAGATGGCTCCAAAAGGACTGGCATGGTCATCCATCAAGTAGAAGCCAAGCCCTCCGTCTATTTCATCAAGTTCGATGACGATTTCCATATTTATGTCTACGATTTGGTGAAAACATCCTAGATGTCATCATGAACTTGGCCACATTTGTGGAACTATTAAATGTATAATTTGTAGACATAAAGACTTGATTGCTTTCCAGTTTAATGAAAGCTTAAATGTCCCTGCGAACCCACAATCTCTGCCAGCAGAACTGGTTTTGTTCTGAATAGTACAGATTGATGTGAACACAAAGCATTTTGTGTAAGGAGAACTCCTTCCTCTTAAAAGAAGTCTGTTGGGAGGGGAGTTACAGGCAAGTTTGGTAAAAGTTAAGCTAGTATCATAGTCATTTAATAGATCTTAATCATTTCCCCTTCACTCTAACACTGTCTTACTCTTCTGCCACAATGCAAGCATAGTTTGGTATTTTTGTTACTGCCTTTTTTGAGATATATGTATCTATACCTACCTGTTTCTCTATACCTGTATCTGTGTGCCTGCGTGTATAATACATGCACACACACAGAGGTGCACGTGCACACACACACCACTAGCAGACCTTTCCTTGTGGATTGGGGAGGTGATAGAGTGCTTGACCTAAGTCAGTCATATTTATCATATTCCTCCTCTTTATTTAAAATCAGATTGGGCACAGGAAGCACATAGGGACGTTCAGGTTGTTTGGGAGAAGTTCAGCGCACCGTTCCAACCTGGAGGCTTTAAACTGTAAGTCCAAAAGTGAATTACTTGTGAAAGTTAATGACCCACATTAGAATCTGATAAACTGGTGAAAAATCTGGGTAACTGGCTGCCTTTCATTCTAAGCTTTGTAAATTTTTTGTTTATGTTTTAATCGTGAATACTTGTCAAAGCCCAGTCCTTGGTTCACACAGTGTAATTGGGTATGTTTTGGAAGGCACATTGGGTTCATTATTTGTATAAATCAGTAATCTGAACTTTAGTACGTGGATTTAAAAGGCAACAGTATATCAGTGGTTTGTGTGTATGTGATAAGTTCCTGGAAGAACAGTGCTTCTATTACTGTTATTGCTGATACATGATTATGATCAGAAGGCCTCTGCTCCCCCCAACCTTTTCCCTAAAAGAATGTCTGGACAAGTAACAGCTTGATCACTTGACACCTGCTCCAGTGGTGTCTGCTCTTGCTCCAGGTGTGCTGTGGATGTGGTTCTGTCCCCTGCAGCGCCCCCTGGGGTTTGCATGTCAGTGATGTGTTCCCATCGCGGGCCCAGTCCTGTCCTTTCAATGTTTATTCCCGCAAGGTCGTTTGAAACCCAAATAGAGCCGCCAGTGTGGTGGATCAGCCAGACGATCACTCTCACTTTTGTTTTGGAAGAACCCTGGTGGCGTGACAGCCAGGAGAAAGGTGATGTGTGAAACACCTCTGGTGGAGTGGGACCTCTTACCTGTGGCTTGGGCAGAGCCTACCTGTGCATGCTGCCAACCAAAACCCCCAAGGTTTGGCTCGGTGGTCCATGTGATCTCTGTTGGAGATCATGCCTAAGTTTCAAGGCCTCAAGACACATGGTTTGCCTGATGCCCATTTTAGCCTTCCTGAGGGCTCGTGCCTTGTGCTTCTAGATGGTAATGACTGCTCACCATGTGAACACAGTACCTCAGTTCTCTTCTCTGTCCCTAACTGCGATCGCCCGTGCCCAGCGCTTCACCATGGGCAGTCAGGGGCGAGCCTCTCAACGCAGTGTGACTCCCCAGTCACAGATGCTTGTCGTGTGCGTGAGCAGGCGTCATCCTGCAGCTTTGCTGTGTGTCTCCCTGCATGTAAATCTCAAAAGCTGAGCCTGGCTCCCGGAGCCCATGCTGACATTTGTGATACCAGTTGTCGAGAGTGTCTGGCATGCACAGACAGTGTGCAGAGCATGGTGCAGTGACTTCAGCCTGGAAAATGAAGTTCCTTTGAAGTGTCCTGAGGGTTGGGTCAATTGAAACACTTCTAGCATTACCTAATGACTTGCATTGTGGTTTTTCTGCAAGCAACTTCAGTGACTTTAATACACCCATGATCTCTCAGTCTCTAGAGGAATGCAACATGATACTGATTTTAATCATCCTTCCATTTACTGCCTTTGGGGCTGAGGGAAGGGGAAGGGTTTTGTTGTTGTTGTTGTTGTTCATTTGGGTTCTTTTCTTTCTCTCTTTTTTTCATTTTTTATTTTTCCATATTTCCCCCCATACTTTCCGTGGCGTACACCACACTTAATGGCGCTGTGACTAATTCTGCTCCCAAGCCCACCTCTCTTGGGCTTCATTTTAGGCTCATGTTTCAGATCTGCATGCATTGCTTGCATTTTTCTGGTATCTGAATGTTGGTTCCTTGTTCTAGGAATTCAACATTAATTTCCAAAATTATCATGGGACTTGTGAAAAGACAAGACATGAATCAATGTATAAAATTTATTGGCCTTTCTCATTTACCTGCTCTAGTATTGTATTGTGTGTGCGTGCGTGTGTGATGTCAGGCTGCCACGTAAAACTTCAGAGAACCTTAAAAGCAGACCATCCTTTTTTGCATGCTCTATTCTAAGTAGAATGTTCAATGTAACTAACTAAAATTGCATGTCAGAGATATTTAGGTTTTTTGTTTTCTTTCTTTTTGTTTCTTTCAGTTTCCAGTATATTTGCTTACTGTGCTGTTTAGTGGTTGTAGGATAAAATGCACTGGTGAAGCAAATGTAGTGCCAACAGAAGGTGATCTACAAGTTGTACATGTCATGCAGCATTTGAAGGGACTGTGCATTCTTAAAAGTCACAGTTACTTCTACACCAGATTTCATTTCTATTCTTGTTTTATGTGCCAAACCCCGAAGTGCATTGGGCTTGAATCTCTGAACACTGTAGACCCATTAGAAGACTGTTCTGATTGTCACAAATTGTAGTGCCTGAAAACACTCAAACTGATTGTCTTAAAAAGTGAAAGTTCTCCAAAGACACAACAGGAACAATGATTCTAGCAAATTCTGATGGAAACGTCTGTGGTTCCTTGGAAATGCTGCGCTCTCTGTATCTCCATCGCTAGTGCAGTTGAATGAATGTGTATAGTTCAGAGGTCTTCGTGTTCTCATTTTAAAACTAGGTAAATGACCTCATCTTTCAAGCTTGAATTCATTTTTAATTTTAATTTTATTTTATACAGTGTGTAGACAGTTCCCTGTTCTCTGCATTTAGAAGTATACACAATATAAATCTGTTAATTCTGTAAGTAATTTTTATAATTATGATGTAACTCTATCCTATCCTTAAAACATTTAAAATAAACCCTTTATGTGCAACTTCTGACTGTAAATTTTGTGCTCGTGAGCAAAATGTGATGTGTTGAATCTGCTTCTGAAAAAAAGTTCTTAAGCCAAGTTACCTTTTCCACCACATGTAAATATCAGCTCTGGATAGAAACAAGTTTTGTTTGATTGATAGAACATTCAAGAATGCCTGAAAGGACAAGGGACAATAACCAGTGTCCTAGGGATCTTAAGTCCATGGTTTGCCAGTAACGAGAGACTTTAGTTGATCATTAGATTTTAAACTTCAAAGAGTGATTTGAAGTAGAATTAAATAATGTGTCTTATACTTTGACTATTGCTCAGAGTACCTTTAGTCATACCTAAGTACTGACCCGAGAGATGCAGCTGTGGGCCGTCACAGTTCTCCATGCTGAGGATAAAGACGCGGTGATCTCCACACTGTGTGTGCTCTGTGTTGTGTCTTCAGTAGTTTTAATCAGTGAGGTGATTGTAGAATTTGTGATATGCTTTAATTGGATTTTTTAATGTAATGTTTCCCTGTTCACTCTGGCCTAAGGGCCTCAGGCTTAAGGTCAGGACAGGAACAGCCACCTTTCCCCTGCTTTTAGAATGGTTGGTACTGGGTGAGGGATAGTGCAAACCTGGGCTTTAGGACACCTGGCTTCTAGGCTTGTGTAGGTGTGGCTGCTGTGACCCTGGCTGGGTGAGGAACCAGCCACTGGGCGCAGTTGACTCTGACTTTTCTTGCTGAAGGCAGATGAGTCTTTGTCTGCCGTCTACTGATATTTTCCTTAAAAAGTAACCGTGGTTTAGTCCAAGGTTGGAATTTGATGACTGGTGTTTGCAACCGATTCCCTGTTGGCCACTCGTTTGGGTGAGTTGGAGGGAGGGCCTCTTTTTTGATGTTTCTTCTCTTGGTGCAGTTAAGCATTTCACACAAATAAAACATTAGCACTCGCCTCTGCCTCCCTCCCTCCCTTGCAGTCCTGTGAGGAAGAGGAAGACTTGGCCTTCCTCCTGCTTTACAGGTGAGGGTGTGGAGGATGCCGAACCCCCAGCTGGCCCAGGATCACAGGGCTGGTTTTGTGCTCATGCCCCCAGCTGCTCTGCTGATGCCTCAGAATTAAATTATTTCAGTGGGTGATTCGAGTAATCTATAGTGCAATGTTGTCTTAGTAATTTTTTTGTAACCTTATTTCATGAGTTGATAGCAAGAAAGTGTTTTATTTCCAAATTGAGCCTAATAAAAGGTTTTATAAGCTGGGCGTGGTGGTGCATGCTTGTAATCCCAGTACTTGGGAGGCTGATACTGGAGGATCCGGGTTTGCGGCCAGCCTCGGCTACTTAGTGAGACCCTGTTTCAAAATAAAGAAAAAAAATAGGGCTTGGGGGTGTAGCCCGGAGGTAGAATGCCCCTGGGTTCAGTCCCCAGTACCAAAAAAAAAAAAAGTTTTATATTAGTGACTAGAGTATAGGCTTTGGTGTCTCTTTTTGTATACTAAGAATTAGAACTGGTTCCAAAATTACCCTTTTTTTTTGCCAATTGGGATACTAACTTAAAAAAACTTGGTGCATTATAATTGTACATAATAGATTCATAGTGATAGATTTATGCATATAACAGTTTTTGGTCTGTTTCCTTCCCCATACCTGCTCTTTCCCTCCCCTCTCTGTCCCCGTCTCCTTCCACTACTCTCCTGGTCTCCTGTTTTCATGAGGTCCTTCCAAAGTTGTTCTTTAAAGGTACTCTTAAGTACATCATGAAATTAGTATCTTTATAAAACTTGAATGTCTTAGCCTCATAGTGCACAATAGTGTACCTAATTGTTACAATTAATAGGACAAACAGTAGTTAGTTTGTCCTGTGTCATAATTATTTGTTTTTAGGCCAGAGTTTGAAGAATTGAGTCCTCTTTAAGTGATTTTCCAGCCTTTTCAATCTCCACCTGCTCTCTAGATTGGCGACGACGGGTTTTGATAAACCAGGTAGCAGGTGGATTTGGATATTTCCCTGGCATGTAAGTGTGAGTAAAAATGACATGGGTATCTCTTAAGCTGGGACTCTGGGTGGGTGGGTGTGGGTCCCTGCCAGCTCTTAGAAGTCCTCTCCCTGCAGCTCTTCTTCTTTCCACTGGCTGTTCCAGAAGCTCACTGGGCTCACTCCTGGCTTTCATCTTCTCCCTCCTCCCCCATTGCTTTCACATACCATGTGAACTACCTAAAGTCTTTTAGAAGATAAACCACCTATATATATATATGACTGTAGGGTACTGTTTTTGTGTTGGAACTGCTGAAGAAGGTTATCATGTTGCAGAAACATAGAAAGCCTTCTTAAAACCTTGATGCTGACATAATTTTGTAGTTTCATTATTGTGTTATCTTGAGTTCATCAACTGGAGATTGAATTTCAGCATTCTGCATTGTCTTCACATACACATTGTAAAAATAGCTTTAATGCTTTTACCTTGAACTCGTCTCCTGCAGCTGGGCATGATGGCGCATGCCTGTAATCCTAGTACTTGGGAGAATGAGACAGGAGGATTGAAGGTTCCCGGCCAGCCTCAGCAACTTAGCAAAGCCCTGTTTCCAAATTAAAAAAGACAGTTGTGCACAATGAGTTGTGCATTACAGGAGAGTGACCGTCACTGTCCGTGCGTCCACCCTCTGTGTGCTGTGCGTTTCCTTTCTAAAATGATCCAAAGTAGTACATTATCCAAAGTAATATAACCCTGACATGCTCTGTGTATTTTGTTACAACTTTGTCCTTTCTTTTTTGTGTGTGTGTGGTACTGGGGATTGAACCCAGGGGCATTCTACCTCCGAGCCACACCCCCAGCCCTATTTTGTATTCTTTATTTTGAAACAGGGTCTCACTAAGTTGCAGAGGGCCTCACTAAGTAGCTGAGGCTGTCCTCGAACCTGCCATCCTCCTGTCTCAGCCTCCCAAGTACTGGGATTACAGGTGTGTGCCACCACGCCCAGCTACAATTTTTTCCTTTCTAATAAATAATCTGAATCGCATTCCATTTTAATATACTCAAAAGAAATTACCATCAAGCCGTGAGGGAGTGATTTCTACGGCTAATGAGAATTGTAGCTCTTCTGTGTGGTGCTTTGTAAAGTAGTAGAGATTGTAGGTGGCTGCAGGGAGCCAAGCAAGAAGGAAACTCATGTTTGGGTTGTTAAGAGGAGGTGAAGTTAGCACGTTACCCTTCTGATAGGTAATGTTCTAGATCTCCTGTCTGAAATACATGACTGGAGGTCATTAAACTTTGTTTTTTGGGGGACTGGGGGTGAACTCAGGAGCATTTTGTATTGTTTATTTTGAAACGGGTTCTTACTAAGTTGCAGAGGGTCTTGCTAAGTTGCTGAGGCTGGCCGCAAACCTAGGATCGTCCTGTCTCGGCCTCCCAAATATTGGGATTACAGGCGTGTGCCACCATGCCCAGCTCATTAAACTTGTTTACAGTGGAATTTCAAGTGTTGATATCTTATTGTAACTTACAAGTCAGATCTAACTTAGTTCAGCTTTAATGCTATTCAGGTAGCAGACGTGTATATTTTCTAAAGGAGAACATATACAAATAATTTCATAAGTAACCTAAAATCTTTTGTGGAACAATTTGGATATAAATATCTTGACATTCTTGGAAGTTCTCCATCATTGTGAAGTTTGTTTTGTGGTACTGGGGATTGAACACAGGGGCATTCTACTTCTGAACTACACCCTAGCCCTTTTTTTTAAAATTTTGAAACAGGGTCTCACTAAGTTACTGTGCACTGGCCTCAAACCTGCAATCCTCCTGTCTCAGCCTCCCAAGTACTGGGATTGCAGGCATGCGCCATCACACCTGGTTTGTGAGGGTTTTTTGTGTGTGTGTGTGTGTGTGTGTGCTGGGGATCGAACCCAGGGGCATTCTGCCTCTGAGCTACATCCCCAGCCCTATTTTGAAACAGGGTCTTGCTAGGTTGATGAGAGTCTCACTACTTCCTAAGTTTGTCCTCGAACCTACCATCCTCCTGTCTAAGCCTCACAAGTACTGGGATTACACGTGTGCACCACCACAGCCGGCTAATTGTGAGTTTTTAATCCATCATGTTGAAGATTGCTTTTACTGACCAGATGAATGTGATAGGGTATTTCACCACCTATCCTCAGAGAGGCAGTTAGCAGAAATCGCTCCTAAAATTCATGGTCATTGTTGTACTTTTAAATTTTCCAATCAGAGCTGGGCACAAGGGGGCACACCTGTAATCCTAGTATTTGGGAGGCTGACAGGAGGATTGCAGGTTCAAGGCTAGCCTCAGCAGCTTAGCGAGACCCTATTTCAAAGTAACATAAAATAGGGCTGGTGGTGTGCGACGGACCAGCTCAGCCGGGAAACTGAGACCGACGGGACAAGGGTCTTGGGATGGTGGGCAAGGAGTCGGCGATGATGTGACAAACAGACACAGAGAACTCAAGGAAGTTGTATCTGAGTATATTTTGCAAAGCTTCAGGCAAGGATTTTATACATACTGATTAAGGAAACAGAATACATAATCAGCTGATCATTGTTTATACCTATGGTTTGTACAATCTTAATAATTTCTTAATGATTTCTAAAAAGTAACAATGCAAAGCTATAAGAGCAAATAAATGTCAGAGCATACGTCTTGTTTGGCATAATGTCATGGGCACGTCAGAGCATACGTCTTGTTTTGCATAATGCTGTGGG